>ML823617.1:104477-122854 GCA_009831015.1 Picea engelmannii
TTTCTCCTAAAGCTTGAGGCAAGGCTAAAGGGTTGGGACAAAACTGGCTTGGCAATTTGGCAGAGTTTCTTTGCTATGATTTTTCCTCCTTTGAATAGTACCCCTACCCCTCCTTTTATAGGCTAGAAGGAGCTAGGGTTTTAGGCGAACTCTTGGCCATGCATGGCCGGGAGTTCCAGTTAACTGACAAAAAGCCCCGTGTCCCGGCGGAAACTTTCCTGATTTTTTGCTTTGTTAGGTACCCGCGAGCTGTATTAGGTTAGCCCGCAGATACCCGCGTGAAGTAAAAGGACAGCAAGCGGTGGCCCACGCCCAGTGAGAAGTTAGGGCGCGGGTTTCTTGTTTTAAGTGGTTTTTTGAGGATTTGTTCAGCATGGCATTGGCTAGGAAGAGGCATGAGTTGGCCTGATGCCAGGTAAACCTGTATGGTGCATTTTAGGGTTATAACAACTTCCCTTGGACAATAGCACGACAAGTGATAAGACTCATGGAGCATATATGTTAATCATAAGTCTACGAAGTAGGAGGCAACGCAAACTCTCCATATGTTTGGAAGAATAACCAAACAATGGAGGACAAAACTCTATATAGAGAGAAAATCTTCCTAAGGTTGTACTACATCCCATAGTCTGATGAACAAATGGACATATGTTCTTTATCCAAGGGTGACTCATTATGCTGCCAATAAAGAAAATACTTTTCCCATCCTCTTTTTGGGGTATATTTGATTTTTTTTGTTCTTTTTGATAATTTTGGAAAAAGAATAAAGGAATATTACGTTACAATGGAGGAAAGAGTACTGCAAACATACAAGCTCAAGGAACAAGGACAAGACTGATGTTATGGTAAAATGATACTCAGGGAAAATCGTCTGGCAGCCAAAAGTGTTAAGACGCAGAAGAAAATTGTCACAAGGCTGGTGGATAAGGTATGCAAATGCGGTTAATAGAACACACAATGGTAACATCCTTCAATGTAAGCTTAACGAGCCCAGAGAAGGTAAGATTGGTGGTTTTTCATATTTAGAGAGTCTGAAAAAGAATAAAAGGAGACTCCACTGGGGTACCTTTTTCGACAATAGTCTAGTCGATTCGAAAAAGGGATAAACTAGCACCGATTAGACGTCAATTCAAAACCATTTTAACGAGTGTGACAAGGATAAGATCACTTGGCTATTTTTTCACTTTTAAGGAGTCTGAAAAAATATTAACTATGGACTCCGTCAGGAATATTCTTCTAGACAAATTTAATGAGTGTGAAAGAATAAGGTCACTCGACGATATTTTCAATTTTAGGGAGTCTGAAAAGAGCTTAACTATGGACTCCATGGGGGTTTCTTTTTCATAAATTTAGTCCCTCAGGCCCGAAAAAGGAATAAAATTATACCTGAGAGTACTCTTCTAAAGAATGGTAATTCTATAGAGTATACCTTTGTTCGTACAGTTGACCATCCGGACTGAAAAAGGGGTAAACTACCGCTGGATAGATGTGACTTCAAATTTCAGTTTAACGAGCGTGAAAGGCCACAAGATCGCTCGACAATCTTTTCATTTTTAGAGGGTCTGAAAAGGGCTTAAAAGGAGACCCATTATTTTTGGGAGTCCTGAGGGTAAGACAAAGAGAGAGAAAGACTCATTCAAATGAGGCTCAAACTCATATTCAGGAAAGACTATATGGACTCCCGAGCCTACAGTGTTTTTAGAAACAACATGGACACCATAATGCAACCAGGACCTACCTAGGGCATCCATGTTTTGGTAAGCTCTACCACCAAGTTGTGACACTTATAGAGCAGATATGACGGTTCTGTGTCACAACCTGATGGGATTGATCCTATAGAAGAATAAAAAGACAACGAGATGCAAAAGTTGGGGTGGTAACCTAACCTATATGCTCAAGTTGATTTTTGAAAAAAAAAAAAAATTATGGACCGTCAATATTTTCTCAAAACTCAAAAAAAAAAATTCCCAATACCCAATCAAATCCCTCCCATATAACTCATGGATCACTCTAAATGGTTTTTGGTATAAATAAATTGATAAGGGAGGCCAAAAAAATGACAAAAAGAGGCCAAAAAGTCTATAAATAGAAGCTGACAGCTCATTATCACCATTACTGATTTGGAAATTGACTCTGGAGCCAAAAGACCCCCTTTGCCAAAAATAGTGACTCTGGGAGCTACAATGGACGAAACGAACTTCTTATTGGACCAAGTAAGTAAAAACTCCCTTATCTAGCTATTCAATACTTCAATTTCATTGTTTAGTTTATTTTTTGGGTGGGCGTCGACCTTAAAAAGGTCGGCCCTAGGTACACGTGGGTTGTCTCTAGATAGGCCACGTGTACATTCAGACAGAGTAAAGTCTTCCCACGTGTACATGTGACTGTCACCTCTACAGCCCGTGTGTACCCCTCTTTTATGATGAAAAAGAAAACTAAAAGGAAGTACTGACCCTCCTTTACCTTTTTGTGTTGGAAGGATGTATGTCCAGTGGAGGGAAAGGGAGCATGAGGCAATCAGTGAGTTGGTTGTGGCAGATCCGAATGTCATGGCCGTGTTAATGCAATGTGGTTTACTCAAATTATTTCTATGTCCATTTATGCGTGCACAACCAAGGCTACTGAATGACTTGATTGACTACTGACACCCTGATGCAGAGGCATTTATGCTAGAGGGGCAATCACCGGTGCCCACCACCGAGGATATCTACTTTCTAACTGGTCTCTCAAGGAGAGGGGAACCAGTCAACTTCTGGACGTTTTCTGTGGGGCTGAGTAAGATCTCGAAATTGATAGCTGAGCATTGTGAGGCTGGGACTGACCATGTGGGATCCTAGTTACCCATTAGTAAGATTACTAACTTAACACTGCAGACTATATTGTTACTGATTGGGTGGATTACCGACTCAGCAGCCTTGCATCAGGCTTCGCGTGCACAGATGAATTGTGCCATCCAGTGCATGAATGCACAAATTTTTAACTGGAGTACCACACTACTCGAGTGCATGAAGATGCAATTGATAGATTGTCGATAGCAGACACAGAGGAACTTTGGGTTCGAGACCATCTTGTGTTCGTTCTTTTTTTAGAGAGTTCCGAGTTTCATTCCTCAGGTTGTAGTATGAGGACATCATGCCTCTTTCCCTACAATGTGTATATGGGCAATATTACTGCTGCGACAGGGTGGTGGAAGGACCATTGAGTCCTTCAATGATGATTTCTTTGCTTGGCTGTCATGATAGATCCCTGTGATTGAGGACTACCCGTATGCAAGGATAGATTTCTGTAGAGATCCTGAGATACCCATGCCTCCTGGTGAGGAGTGAGGGGAGATGGGTAAGTCTCCACCTTTGTAGTTTTTTTTTTTGCATATGTAATTTTTATGTCTTTTTGTTATATATATCATTTTTTTGTATGCCAAAGTATTTGACGGGTAAATGTTTGTTTCATGCAGATGTGGGACCCATGTGGCCTGCCGATTTTGCATGAAATAGGTGTCGTCCACGGCCAGAAGTCACAGCTGCCGCCATTGTAGAGGCCGAGAGGGTCCTTAGACGAGTTGAGAGGAACTTCACTGCGCTCACTCGCACAGTCCCAATGGCAGAGATAGAGGACCTGCCGCCATCCATGTAGCCTCATGTTGTGGGGGCACCTCGAACATGGGTCTGATTGTTTAGGCGTTTAGCCCATGATGTGGATGATTATAATAGGGCCCATAGGCCCTGAACAGACTTATAATTTTTATGTGCCATGAGAACCTACTTGTATATACTTTTTGAGGGCATAAGCCCGGTGACTCGTTACTATTCCCATTTTTTAGGCGCTTGCATCCATCTATGTACTCTGGTTATTTTATGATGTTTATATATGGTTTTTATCTTTTTGTGTCTTATGGATTCTGTGTGAAAAAATGTATTTACATGTTTATGTCCATGTTCTTTTATATGTGGGAAAGATGCCAATCTAAAATTTGATTAGCTAGAGTATCTGTAATTTGGTTTAATCTCCTAGGAACATGAAAATATGTAATATAATCAAAGTTTCATTCTAAGAGATGTACCCTAAGGAATCATCGGTGTAAAGTTGGATCATGAACCCGGTATACTCTGTTTAGCTACGACACAACCAGTTGAGCGTCGAGATAGACCCGGAGATGAGAGATACCCAATGACAAGGCGTCACAAAGAAACTCAATAACTGCACTATACTCGGCGACATTATTTGTGGTGTCACCTAAGCATATACCTTCGGAAGATAACAACTGACCCTGAGGTGTAAAGATTACCCAAGTTGCGGAGCCAAGGCTCCGCGTGTGTTGACTAGCACCATCTGCATACCCAATGAACACCTCGAACTCACTTGACATATGCCATATTGACAAAATATAACATCAATGACACGTCCATACCACTTTAAAAGAAACTTAAAAAGTAATAGTACAAAGACTATACATATGTTACAAAAATTTACCCATAGTGACCTATCTATGAGTAATACTTCTTGAGGTAGAGCCCATTTCTAGCCTCCGCCAAAGCATTCCCTTCAAAATAAACCAAACGATAAGAGCCATTTTTTAATACCTCTTTTATAATGAAGGGTATGAACCACATGGGTTTAAACTTTCCTGCCCCCAGGGGGTCCTTGTCTTGGGCATAAAACAGGACAAGGTCACCTTCAGAGAAAATTTGAGGACGAACAGACCTATCATATTGACACTTGACCTTATGTTTGTGAGCCTCATTGGCCAGGGCCACATCGCGACGCTGCTCATCAAGATTCTCAAGGTGTACTAACCATTCTTCAAGCAGAGAAGTATATGACAATAAATGTACTGCCAATTTTAGAGATGGGATTTGACATTCGATGGGCAAGACTGCCTCCAGCCCATAAACGAGTTGAAAAGGTGAGAAACCGATTGCAGTCTTAACAGATGTTCGATAAGCCCATAATGCCGAGTATAACATCAAATGCCAATTTGACTTGGCTGAGTTGATAGTTCGTTGTAGAATAGTCTTAAGAGTTTTGTTTACAGCTTCCACCTGCCCATTGGCTTGGGGGTAGTAAGGTGATGAATGTTCCTGCCGTAACCCAAGCTTCAATGTTAATTCAGTCATCATTTGGTTTTGAAAGTGACTTCCATGGTCAGTGAAAATCTCTCTTGGGACACTGAAGCTTGCTATGATCTGGTTGAATAAGAAGAGAGCTACAGTCTCTCCATCATCTTTAAACATTGTCATAGCTTCGACCCACTTAGTGAGTAGTCGACAACTACGATGATATAGTGGTGCCCCCTTATTGACAAGGGGTTACATGTAGTGTAATAAATCCCCCACTTAGTGAAGGGACCAACTGTGATGACAGGAAACATAGGAGCGGGATGTGCCCTCATCTTTCGAGAAAAGATTTGGCATGGATGGCACTTCTTAACCGATTCAATACAATCTTTTATAAGTGTGGGCTAGAAGTAACCTACTCATAGAATATTTTGGGTTGTTTCCAAACCAGATAAATGACCGCCACAAGCTCTAGTATGGAAATCATTGAGCACTATGATGGCCTCCTCATGAGTGAGACATCGACGCAAGATGCAGTCTACACCTCTCCGATACAATGTATCATCGAGTATGAGATCATTCTTAGCCTTATGGCGTATTCGCTGATGCTTGTCATGAGAAGAAGAGGTGGGGCACTTCAAAGTCTGTATATAGATAATTATATCTCCATACCAGGGGTCTGAAGATGCAATCAAAGACATATCCCCCCAGATAGGTGATTCCTCAGGCACAACGTCACCTGACTCAACCGAAAGTTTCGGTATAAGCTCTGTGAATACCAATGACTTCTTGGACTTTGCTGAAACAAAGTCTAAGTCAAATTTTTGGAGGATGACTATCCATCTACTAATTTTTCTGCCTATAACTCATCATGTCAACATGTACTGGAATGGATTCATGACAACAATGATGGTGGTCTTGCAAAACATAACATAGTGACGGAACCATTGAACAGCATGAACTACTTCCAATGCAAGTTTTTTGATATGAGAATAATTGATTTCTATTCCCATGAGGCCTCGGCTCAGGTAATAGATCACGTATTCTGAAAACAAATCATCTTCCTGAACTAAAACAATGCCTATGGTTGACTCTGCGGAAGCTAGATATAATAAGAATTCTTTGTTATAGTTAGGTGGTTATAGCAGAGGTGTAGTTGTGAGGGAGTGTTTTAGTGCATCGAAAGAGCGTTGAGCGGATTCATCCCAGAAAAAAGGAACGTCTTTCTTTAGTAAACACATAAATCCCTTGGTGATTTCATCATAGTTGGCGATGAAGCGTCGTAAGAAGTTTTCCTTGCCTCGTAGACTCTGAAGTTGTAAGATTGTGCATGGGGAGAGGGGAAACTCCTATCTTAGACCCCAGGATGCTTCAAAGAATCTTGAGGGGGTTCCCTTTATAATATTTACAAAGGAGGCTGATTGAATGCATCCCATTATCCAATTTACGACTTGAAGGGACATGCCTAGTTGGAGTAGTGTCAGCCTAAGGAAAGTCTAGTTGAATCTGTCGTAGGCTTTGGATAGGTCCGGTTTTAGAAGGGTTTCCTTATCCTTTGAGGTTTTGACTGAGTGGAAAAATTATTGAGCTACCGAGACTACATCATGAAATTTTCTTTTCTAGAGGAAACCAAACTATTTCACTGCAATCACTTCACTTAAAATCGATCTCAGTTTTCTGGTGATAATTTTGGTCACAATATTTTATATCATTTTATAATAGGAAATGGGTCTAAAGTCCCCAAAGGAGATTCCATATTTTTTGGTGGGATTAGGAAAAGGAAGGTAGGATTGAGTGATCCGATCATCTTACTAGATCTTTGAGATTCTCTAACCACCAAAAGAATGTTCTGTTTTAGAATCTCATAGAAGCTTTGAAAAAATTCCTTTAAAATATGTTTATATTTGACCCCATCGGGTCTTCAGTTTGGAGGTTAAGTTCTGATGTTTTTAACTACATGGTGCTCTAGTCATAGGCCACAGGTGCATGGGGATCTAGGCCTGATACATACCCACCCTTTCCCCTCTACCTTTCATTTCTATTGGATTTCTTATTTCTCTGAATGTCTCCCCTCCTCCTCTGATGTCTGATAGGAAATTTGTCCCTCTTAGATCCCACTCCCTAGATTCCTTCTATCCTGGTAACATAACTGGAAGTTGACGAGGAATAAACTCTATACTATGGGTATATCCCATACATCACCTGAGCCTTTTGCATGTCAGAGGATTTTATAGCACACATCAGTGCCCAAGTATTTGATAAATCAACCATCTCTTCATTTTCCTCTAGTGTTAATGCCCCCACGATTCCCCTCCATCTGATCCCCCTTGGTGATATGATTTTACTCAAAAATGGGCCTCTACCCTCTATTCCCCACCCATTTCCCCTCCCCTCTCTAATTCCTCACCTCATCTCTCCTCCCAGAATAGGGATTTCAGTCACGAATATGGACTCTCAATCAAATAACATTATCATGCGCAAGTTGCAGCTCGATCCAAAAATAAACCTTGTTGCATTAGGTAGAGACCCAGAAAAATCTAGATGGTCATAGGTAGAGACATTCAAGTTTCAGAGGTGGCTCATTATGGAAAAAGAACCTTGGTCAGATAGTTCTTGGTTAAAGTCTCAGATGAATAATCCTTAGGGAGATGGGTAGACTCAAACTTGAAACCCCTCCTGGTTTACTCCACCAAATTTCATACTCTAGTTAGGGGTTGGTGATGTTTCATTTTGCGCTCGGTAGAATATTTCCCCTTGGTGTTGAGTAAAATTTATTCATGGGGTCCCTCTAGGTTGGTTCTTTACAACTAAATGGTGAAATTCGACGCAAAACACAAGCCTATAAACACCATGTGGGTGTGGGCCATCCTTCCTATACTACCACTTGGGTTTTGGACCAGAGATGCATTAGAAGCTATTGAGGGAAAATTAGGTAAATTGGTGTAGCTCAAGTCTAATGGGGAATACGAGAAAGACCAAAGATGGTTCATGATCCACATTGAAGTGAATGTGCATGATGGTCTAGTGGGAAATTTGGGTTTAGTGTTTGGTACTCGGATCTAGCACCAATTGCTAGAAGATTCCCTTCATGTGTTACACATTCCATGAAATCGGCCATACCTGGGCACAGTGCAAGAAATTATGTCCCTTTCTTAAAAATGGTCCAAAATTATCGTGGAAAAAGGGGTTAAAATAAGGCAACATGGAAGAGAATAAATCACCAATCAATGTTCAAGCAACAAAGTAGGACCTTCCTCCTCTGATAGAAACAAGTTTTGACAGGCCTCCTCAAGTGTCTGAGAAGAATTATACTCATGAAGGTACAAATACTCCTTCATTTTCCTCTTTTCTTTCTCTATATTTAGTTTTCTTAGTTCTTCTTCCCCCTCCACTAAGGTTCTTTCTTCCTCCTCCCCTACACAAGTAGGTTATTTCCTCCCCACTCTCCTCTTCCCCTCCCTCAATCCTTGAAGCGATCTTGAACCCCTCCTCGGGAGGCTCCCTTGTGCCCTCCCCCTCTCTCCTCCAAAACCTTTCGACCCTAGCCTACTCCCCTCTAGTTATTGGCAATAGGAAGAAGTATTTTTTCAAGGCCAAAGAAGTTCCTCCCATGAAGAAAAGTTATTTCCTTCGTCCCAGGGGAAAAAAAAAGAAGGAAATATCACCATCAAAAGGTGGCTTAGTCCCCAACCCACCCCTCTCTAATCAAGTAGGCCAGGCATCCCACCTCCGTAAGGTAGAAAAACAATCCATGATGGAAATTTGAAAAGGAAAACAAGCCTCTATATACAATACCCTTAGAGTAGGGAGCGCCCTCAAAACCCCTCCTCAATGACATTTTTTTCCTTCAATGCGAGAGGGTTAGGGGTGATTGAAATAATCTATCCCTCAAAATCCGTATTCAAGGACTCAACCCAAACATAATACTTATTCAGGAAACTATGTGTTCATGTGATAAAGCCATAAGAGCTATGGAGTAGTGGTTAAAGAATTGGTCTTTCATCACCATCAATGTAGAAAGCCAATCAGGGGATTTAATTATAGGATAGGGCCTTTCTTACAGAGACATGGTGATAAACTCTTATCAAAATTCCATCTCAGTTAAATTAATGGATAAGGATGCCAAATTCTCCTTTTTTATGGTACACATATATGTCCCATATGTGGATAGAGTCCCCTTTTGGGAGGACCTATCTCTGTTAGGATCTTTCAGTGACCCCTTTATGGTGGTAGGTGGTGACTTGAACTTCACGTTGTCTCTCTATGAGATTTGGGGAGAAAACCCAAGGTAGGACAATCAAATGGGATTATTTGTATCTTTTATGCACTCCCATAAGTTGGTTTATATAGAACCCATTAAACTAGTTCCCACATGGCACAATTTCATAATATATGAGGAAATGGTGTCAAAAATCTTAGACCATTTTCTATTTTAGAGGCTCTTCTGGAAAAAACTTTCTTGTTCAAATCCTCAATAGTATAAGGAGGCATTTCAAACCACAAACCCATCACTCTTAGAATGAGGGGAGGAATGGACTCTCCCCCAACCCCTTTAAAATTTAACCAGTTTTGGTTGGAGGATGAAGACTTTTGTAAGATGGTTAAAAATTCATGGAATAAAATGAACCCTTCAAAACGTCAATATTTGATGAAGTAGTTTGCATACAACCTAACAAGATTCAAAAGGGACACCAAAAAAATGGCTACAAGGATACGATTTACGAAAGACTCGTAAAATGAAGGAATGTGAGGATATGTTAACAGAACTATTTCTCACTAAGGATGAAGGTACTACAAGTGAAGCCAAGCTAAAGGCCATAGCCAATTTCTTTCAAAACCTCTTCGAATCCCTGGAGGATGTCCCATTTAAAACATACTCCAAGTGGTTTCAAAATTTCACACAATAATCACATAATGCATGAATTGTTCCATAGAAGAAGAAGCATCTAAATTAAAGGTATTGGAAACCCTATTGCCAATGCAACGATGAAAGAGCCTCAGCCACAATGGTTTCATAGTGGAATTTTTTCAAATCTTCTATGAGATTTTAAAACAGAACATCCTTTTGGTGGTTAGAGAATATCAAAGATCTAGTAAGATGCTCAGATCACTCAATCCTACCTTCCTTTTCCTAATCCCAAAAAAAAATATGGAATCTCCTTTGGGGACTTCAGACCCATTTCCTATTGTAAAATGATGTAAAATAGTGTGACCAAAATTATCACCAGAAAACTGAGATCAATTTCAAGTGAAGTGATTACAGCGAAACAGTTTGGTTTCCTCCAGAAAAGACAAGTTCATGATGTAGTCTCGGTAGCTCAAGAATTTTTCCACTCAGTCAAAACCTCAAAGGATAAGGAAACCCTTCTGAAACCAGACCTATCCAAAGCCTACCACAGATTCAACTAGACTTTCCTTAGGCTGACACTACTCCAACTAGGCATGTCCCTTCAAGTCGTAAAATGGATAATGGGATGCATTCAATCAGCCTCCTTTGTAAATCTTATAAATGGAACCCCCTCAAGATTCTTTGAAGCATCCTAGGGTATGAGATAGGGGTTTCCCCTCTCCCCATTCTTTTTTCTCATCATTTATGAGGCACTAAGCATTATGATTCATGAGGAAAAAAAATTACGCACTTTCAAGGGTGTCAAGATATTAGCCACTAACTCGATTTCCTACCTCTTTGTCAATGACATTTTATGTTGTACCTCGGGTATGGTAAGGAACATAGCAGCTCTAAAGAGCATCCTAGACTTGTTTTGCCTCCACCTTAAGAGGATAAACCATGATCCTTGTTGTTGATACGATGAAACCTAACAAACATCCTGACGTTACGTAGAAGATACACTTGTTTGGATTCAAGCGAATCCTGAAGTAGCGACAGCGTTCGAAGATTAGTCTAAGGTGTGCGGGATGATCCATTCACTTGCCTATAGGCCTCGACTATACGTTTGAGGTCATGAAAAGAAAAATACATGGCCCCCTGGAATGTGGCTCTATCATTTTTAAGGCCAAAAGGCATCTTACGATATGCGAATGTACCCCACAGACAAATGAATGCCATTTTGTGTTGGTCTTCAGGTTTGATTTGGATTTGATTATATCCCAAAAAACCATCCATGAATGAAAAGGCTTCACAACTGGCACATTTATAAATGATCTGGTTAATGAATGGTGTTGGAAAATTATCTTTGGGACATGCCTTGTTCAAATCATGAAAATCAGTACATACATGAATCGTGGCTTGTTTTTTATTGACCGGCATAGGGTTTGACACCCATTGAGTCAAATGGATAGGATAAATAAAACCTGCCTTTAGAAATTTCTCAACCTCAATCTTGATGGTTGCTGCTTTCTTAGGATTGATTGGACGAAGTTTTTTTCGAATAGGCTTGGCATTAGGATACGTTGTGATTTCATGTTCAACTATTTTCGGATCGATACCTGGCATTTCCTCATAAGACCAGGCAAAAACGTCGCAGAATTCTTTGAAAAGATCTATGTAAATTTGAATATCTTCGAGGGATAAATCCACTCCGACAAAGACATTCTCCATGATGCCAGTGTTTTAGGAGATGTTGATGGGTATAGTTTCAGCGATAGTCTCCATATTCCCCTCAGCATAAATTTCCTGTGTAGCTAAGAGATTAATAAGACATGGTTGATCTCCCATCATGGTAATGGTGAATTCTCCTACTTTGATTTGGCTTAACTCTGGGAGAAATTATGATCTATGATGAATATCTTCCCAAGGTTTGTTCGGACTAGTCATTGCTTTGATTACTGCTTCGTCAGAAGGCAAGAGTAATTCTAACGAATCGACGTTAGCGAGAGAACCCTGAGCCCAAATAGATTCTAGAAGTGGATCTAACTCTTGTGCAGGAGTCAGATCAGGGTCAGCTGAAGCTTGTTGGACTAAAGAGTACACTACCTCAGTGGAAGACAAGGGCATGGACATGTCAGGGTGCCCTGTCTCATCCATCGTGGCTGATGGGGAAGGAAGAATCCAAGGATCCTCAAAGTAAGTCATGCAGAATGACGAAACTTGAAAAATATCAACCTTATGGTGATTAGATATAAATTTGACATCATCATGAGGAGGTGGGTAATCGAAGGTACCCATCAAGGATGGGCACAAACCAAATCCTATGTTAATGACACCTGGTTGAGGATTATAAATCATGGGGACCGTTGATGCCCCCAAAGCTGGGTCATGTATGGAGAAAGATAGTTTATCGATGGTCACTATCCGACCCTCGTGTGGAAACAACAAGACTGGGAAAACTGTAGCAACCACATCTTGCATAGAATAATTCCAACTCTGTCCTAATAATAGGTTATAGTCAAGGGGAGCATCAACTACCTCTACTTCGAAACACACAGTTTTCCCTCCTAACTACACAGGGAAAGAAGGAACGATGTCATGTGGTCGGAAAGAATGACCATCAAAAGTAGTGAGGAGAGTAGGTGATGGAGACAAAGTGGGTTGGCCAATGGCCTTCCAACATGCTAACGACATAACTCATGTCGAGGCACCCTCATCGACCACCATGTAGAAGATATTCCATGTAAACGTTTTCGTGGGATGAGCCACTACTATTTGAAATTCTATGTGGTAAGGCAGACAAGGTTTTAAGTCGATTGTATCTAACATGATGGTACCTGGATTACAAGTCTCAGTAGAGCCTAAACAGGTTAACAAGGCTTTCCTCTGAGCAGGGCAGCTTTGGAGGACCTCCAAAGAAGACATCGCACAAAGGGGTTTGTGATAAATCCTTCACCACAGAGTAATTTTGGGTGGCCCTTGCATTGGGGTTGTGAGAATCTTTTTTAGATGCACCCTTTGGAATGCATGTCATTATTTCTCCTAACGTCTTCTCGATCTATAGAGGAAGAGAAGGGAGATCAACTTCTTTACCCTTCTCAGAAGTGCTTGGTTTACTATAGTCATTCGCTCCAGTTGTTATGAAAGCATCACCCCTAACCATATATACGTTCACAGATGAGGGATTGTTTGGAGGAGGGAAGGTTTCTTGGCTACCCCCTTCTGTGCTTGTAGAGGTTTGAGTTAAATTTTGCCCATGTTGAAAGGGATCAGTCAACACTGCCTATTGTTGTTGTGTGACAAACTTTTGGGCCTCTGCAAGTTGAGGACAAAGATGGGTCAGGTGGTCTTCTGCACACAAGTTGCACGGATACCTCACCTTCTGTTTTTCCGTGGTGTCCCTGCCAGCATTATCAGTGGGTTTTTTATCCCCCTTACCTTTATTTCGTTGTTTTTTCTTCCCTTCGAGCTACTGGGTGGTCTTTGGTTTAGTCGACTTCATAGAGTGTACTTCCAATGTTTGGGTAGGGGGAGCAGCCAAAGCAGTAGTTTGGCTGGCCGCTGTGTGTTGTATGGATAACTCTTGCAACTGTTTTGTCAATTGCTCAATGGGCTTGGTTTGTGATGAACAAAAAATACCATTGGCATGTGATCCAACTCTCTGTCTAGTTTTATCCAGTATCGAACATGGCACATCTGGAAAGATGTTGTATAATAAACTAGACTGAGAATAGATGAGCTCAAACTGTCAAGCCCTCATGATGGCATCTTCTTCAGAGAAAACTTGGAAAGTCGTGACATCTTTGGATAAATGTGGGACCAAAGACTTAAGGAACCACTCAAGCAGGAATGCTGGTGGGACTGGTACTTTGATTAGACTCTTCTGGCATCTCCATTCTCGGATATGATCAGAGATATGGTCCGTTGTTGTCTGTTTGAAATTGGTGAGTAGCTCTGTGCCAGCATCGTATCTCACAGGTAACTGGAAATGGTTAAGGAAGGACATCACCAATTCGCCAAAAGAAGAGTATCTTGAGCGATCGAGCTTGATGTACCATTTCGCCGCACTCCCGATAAGAGTATGTTGAAACAATCGCAACTGTACGGAGTCATCTTTCAATGAGTTAGATAAGCACCAAAGATGGAAGGTAGTCACATGATCACCTAACTCTTCACTAGGCTTGGCCTCAAAATTTGGAAGTCTGAAGGAAACTTCGTTGGCATAGGAGGCCAACGCGGATCATGACAAATAGGATCATTTAACAACCTTGTCAAATATGGCAAGTGTAACATCGCCAAGAATGGTAGTTTGGGTTGCTGCTGATAACCTGGAAAAAAGGATCCTAGAGTTTGACTGGCACCAGGTTGCCAGGAAAAGTTTGGTTGTTGGCCCGGATTCTGGTAGAAACCATGGCACTGACCAGTGTAAGGATTTTTCATCTGTGGAGACATCATCGACTGATTTCCCATAAAGGACATAGAGTGTTGGGCATACATCATGTTCGAAGGACTTTGGGAAGGATTACCCCATGCCGGTCCTGATGGGAGAGGCATAGTAGTATGTCTAGGGTTCCATTGACTGTGGAAATAATTACCCCAGAACGAAATTCCATAGGAGGGAACGGATCCTTGTCCTGAGTTCCAAGGTCCTGCTATATGTGCCCCCTTCACAGGAATAGTACCCTGCACAGGAATAGATTGTCCAAAAATGGGATTGCCCCCAGAAAGAAAAGAAGTTGATGAGAAAGTGTTGTTACCAAATGTCCCATTCCAAGAAAACGGTGTCGAACCTACCGTCATACTGTGCACAGGTGTTCCTTGAATCCCTACTACAAATAAACTAGTGTGTGTAGGCTACCCGACGGACTGTTGATGCGGACCACCAAGCGAAAGGGATGAAGGAGGGATATGACCTCCTGCGTAAGAAAAATAATTAAAAGGGACAGGAGTGCCCCCAAGTTGACCTTGCAGAGGAGCGTTAGAGCTCCCTTCCCCCAGAACCAAAGTCTGTAAAGTGGATTAGGTTAGTGTAGGACTTGTACCCAAACTAGGCATACCGTATGAGAATGGAGGGCCTATCGCACTAGGTGTGAAGGGGGTTGTGGTCGCCGCCATAGACGGGTTTGGTCCACAGTGAGATGTAGTTGCGGTTGATACCATGGTGGCTCGGACTGATGATGGTAAGTTAGGAGATGACTCTCCTTTGGTAGCATCTATGGCGGGAATTGAAGAATTCCCAGAAGAAGTAACAACATTTGTTTCCATAGCTGTGTGAGGCACTGTCTAGCATTCATGAAATTGGATTGGTACAATAAACGGTGCCAAGATATTATTGGTTGGGATTTCAACTAAGCCAAGATTGGTGGTTTATTCCTCTAGGAGTTGTTCGGGCACAAAGGTTTGTAACCTGATCTCTTCAAAAGACCCTTGTTGGTCTAGCTTCCGCCTTAATGGTGGCGGGGGTGGATCTAGTGTAACCGACAGCAGGCCAAGAAGCCTTCGTGACCGGTGGAGCTTGGGATCCTCCACTGTGTGAGAATATCCAAGACACGCTAAGGTATTCTAAATGTTCAAAAGTAACACACACTAAAAAGAATCCCCTAAGAGATAAGTCAAGCAATCACTAAACTATTTGGAAGAACAATTACAACAACCAACACTAGAGCAACTTACCAGTGCAAGTGAAACTCGAACACGGAAGCACCCTCTGGGTATAATCTGCAAAGAATGGCTCGATGTCTATCCTAGGTATTGCGGTATACCCCCACAGTCACATCTGTATGTCCCTAAAAAGATTGGCAACTAGGTTGTCATCACGCGAACAGTCACCAGGTGGGTACAGTCGAAAGTTGGGTAGACCACAATGAGCAGGGTATCTAGCCTGAAACTTGTCAAGGGTATCGAGAGAAAATGGTTCGGAATAAAATTGAGGAACTCAAATGGATTCGAGACCCATGAAGCCCCGTGGAAAATGAAAACAACAGAATCCCAAAACAAGCCCTCTATATGTGTTCTCCACTACGATTGGTCTGGCTTTGGAGGGGTTATCTCCACTACCTTTCTGCATGTGACCTTGTGTTTATTCCCTGTGTTAGAGGGGGGTCCCAGATAACTTCCACAAAACTGGACTTAGGCACTCCCTATCTCAGAATCTAATGTTTGGTTTTGAATGGCCTTGAAGAGTTTCCTCTCCAACCTAATTCAAGGCCCTAGTCCTGAACTAGTTTGTGAACCCTACAAACATAAAAGTCTAGTAGATTTTTTAAATTAGCATTGCTTTTATGGATTTATCTTACATCAAGGGGTATGAGGGTGAAACTGATGATGTGTAAATAAAAAAGAAAAAATTAAATAAAAAATTTGGAAACAAAAGACCTTTACTAATTGCAAAATTTCAACAACTTTTCACAAATTTATTATTTGTTATTTTTTTTATTTTTCTAAGATTTTATACAGCAAACTTAAAGGAATTTCACTCGACTACGAGATACTTATGATCTAAGTGAACTGAAAAAACTTACGAAACAAAAGACTTTTCCCTAGCTAATGATGCAGAAACACACCTTTCAACCAAAGAAGAAAATGAAAAGAGATTTTTTATTTGTTTAAGTGCTAGTAAAGAAACAAAGGGAAAATATCGACAAGCAAAAAACTAAGAAAAACAAATTATGTCTTAAAGTGCAGATCATAGAGAATTAGAGTAAAGAATCACACAATGGCAATAAAAAAAAACAAAGACTCTCACGCTTGTCTAAAAACCATAATTTTATTTTTATTTTTATTTTTATTTTTATTTTTATTTTTTTATTTTTTTCTGTCAACTATTAACTGAGAAAAAGCAGGCTAAGGGTAAGATGACCTAACATACTAACATTTCAAACCTAGACTCAAACACCTGAGAGGAATACTTCTTATCAAAGGATGGGATGACTGCCCCACCCTGAACAAAAAGTAGCCTGTCCAAGCACGCGACTGTCACTAAAACAGCACACATACAAACGCATGCTGAATAGAGACAGAAAGCGTGTACACACAAGCTGACCTTGTACAAGCCGCATGTATATCTAAATTCTAAGGAAAAATATGAAAACAGGCAGTCCAGACTAGCAAGAGGCCTCTGGTATTGATAAACAAGGTCCCTTGAAGGCTTGGATGCTCTTTCTAATAGAAAAGACAAATAATTTAAGGAATAATAAGGTGAAAAAAGACAATCTGAGATAGGACTGTGAACCAGCAAGACTCAGACAGGATTCTAGAAAACCCCCTGAGATTGTGTAATTCTGACAGGGAAGAGGAGGACTGCCTCTAAGGTTCTTTGAAATCCTACACGCTACTGCTATCTCTACAACTAGCGTTCACATGCGGGCTGTCAGAGGATAGGGCACGGGTACATGCGTGCAGGCCTTCTGCAGGCCGTGTGTACCTCTGTGTGTCCCGAAAACTATAGTCAAGAAAAAGTCAGGGAAAGCCGGTATGGAAAACCAGACTCCTTGCTAGCTCAGACCTTACAGAAAAAGACAGGCAAAGAAAAAACAGAAAACCTAATCTTTAAACTACGCAAAAACTTAAATAAATACAGGAACCCTAAAGAGTATTCTCCCCAGTATGGTCGCCAATTCTGTTGTTGGGAAAAACACCCTACAAACTAGCAAACTAGGGTTAGACTTGCATGCAGATTTTGACCAAATAGAAACTACTTTTTTTACCTACAACCCAAGATTTAAACCCCTTTTTTACAGTAAATGCATGGAAAAGGACCACCAACCTTATTACCGGCGTTCGATGTAGATCCTCTATTGTTCTTCGATTACTTGCTTGCACTGCTCCTTCCACAGATGACCTACACTCAAGACAAACAACAACAATGCATGCCTGCTACTTCTATACTCAAGGGTTAGAAATCAAGCATAAATAAATCAAACCATAGACAATTCATGCATTGGGATGGGAAAAGTACTTTTTTTATTACTGAAAGTGAATCAACTTACAAAAAAGCTAAGACCATCCACCGCTCCTTGAACCTGATCCTAGGCTCCTCTTCTTCTGTCCTTCAACTACTTTGCGTTAAATCTCCTTTGGCATGAGGAAAGGATAAAGGGTTGGGACAATGGATTACGTAAATGGGCAGAGTTTCTTCGCTATATTTTTTCCTCCTCCAAATGGTACCCCTACCCCTTCTTTTATAGGCTAGAAGGAGCTAGGGTTTTGGACAAACCCTCGGCCATGCATGGCCGGGAGTTTCAGTTAACTGACCCATAGATTTTTGTTCCATCGGCAACTTTCCTTTTTTTGTTCTTTGTT
The DNA here is from genome assembly GCA_009831015.1 of Picea engelmannii. Lineage (NCBI taxonomy): Eukaryota > Viridiplantae > Streptophyta > Pinopsida > Pinales > Pinaceae > Picea > Picea engelmannii. The sequence goes on from ML823617.1 coordinate 122,661, forward strand.
AGGTACACACGGGCTGTTGTGAGTTAGCCAGCGTGCACATGCATGTAGTAATGGGTTAGGGCACGTGGGCCTTGACACAAGAGGATTTTCAAAGAGTTGTTCAACAGAGTTTTGGCAAAGAAGGGATATGAATTGGACTGATGCCAGGTAAGCATGTGTGGTGTAATTTAGGGTTATAACACTCCCTCCCTCTC
>ML823618.1:17182-28331 GCA_009831015.1 Picea engelmannii
GCTTCATCTTGCACGTAAAGATCGTCCTCCTTCTTTCTGAATCCAGATCTGACAATCATCGGGAATTCTGAATGGGTGATCCAACAATCACTGTTGCTCCTCCTCCTGAGCTTACGCTTCTGATCTTTCCATGCGATCATCGTTGCGCTGTTGGTATTGCCACTTTCTCTTATTCGTCATCGTCGGGCTGAGCTTGTCATCAATGACAAACAAATACTCTGCCTTCTGTATGCCCGTAATACATATGCCAACACTATCCACGTTGGAAGGAATAAGACGTCCATTACTGGTTAGTGGACACCTCCTCAAACCCCATCAAGGGGAAAAGACTTGACTTCACATGTAAGTGCATGTAAGTAAGTAGGCATTTGCATTCATTGTATATACCATGTGCATATCATGCTAGAGTAGTGTAGTTGTAGTTTCATTTTCATTTTCATTTGTATATATGCTTGCTTACTTTTATTGTATCACATATGAGCCAGGGGTGATATCACCACCCCAAAATATTACTAATTATTTTTGTTGAGATCTAGCAGATTACAGGTCATGCCAGAGATGTTGAGGTTCTCATGTGCTCTATGGTGAGCACATGTCCCTGAGTTGGAGCTAGATGTTATCCCCTGTCCTATGGATAACTAAGGAGATTATGTCTTGAGGCCCACAGGTCCTAGACATGGAGTACCGAGAGCTATATGACTTGAGCTTGGCCCTGGAGGGCCCATATTTTCTTCAATGCATCCTATATATCAGTAGTAGCAACATCCATCCCATCGGCATGATTCTGAAGTAGCAGTGGGTCTTGATCCATGAGGTAATAATTCTGTGTATCATGGTACGTGTCACTTTGATTTTCGAAGCATTTGAATATGTGCATTGAACTCTCTTTTGTTTCATGATGTTTGCTTGGAAATTATGCTCTTTAACTTGTTCATACTTGGGGGCGGTGACAGAGTGCCCTAGTAAGTTGGTTCCCTTAGGGATGAGTTTCCACTAGGTGGGTCTATGAAAGGTCATCACCCATTCCTTCCATACTTACCACTTTTCATCATTGTCCCTCTCATCTTCCCCTACCTTGGTTCGGGCATTGGGTTTGCCAAGCTAGTAAGGGTTGTACCTTGTCTTGTGGGAAGAAGGGGCTAAAGGCACAAAGGGTAAAAGTAGCTGGAAAAAGTTAAAATAAAAAATGAAACCTTGAGATGCTTCGCCCATGGATTCCCGAGAAAGCAATAAATGACTTCTCATTAAGAAAAGGGGACCCGTAAAACAAAATAAAACTAAAGATCTAGTTGGTGGATAGGACGTCTCATCATGAGCCAACCTATTAGGTCCATGGGCATGTAGTGGTATGACACTACCATATACCTGGTCACCAAACCATGGTAGTGGCTCTTGGTGGCATAGCCAAGAGAAAGGGGGTCTCATCACAAACCAACCTTCTCATTTCTATGAAGTTCTTGTGGGTAACATTGTCACCATTGGTCACCATGCTAGGACAATGTCCCCCAACTATTATCTTAAGAAAAAAAAAAAAAACAACAAGACAAAGAATAAAAGGCATTGAATGGGCTAGGAAATGATGACGTCCATGACAAGGTGCAGCTCACCCTCTACAAAGGCACCCACAGGTAAGACCTAAATTTCCATGTTATCATTGCACCCCTTGCCCAAACATTCCCTATGTTAGTCTCTAATTTTGTCTTGGTTTAGTGAGAAAACCTTATTCTAAACCCTTCTTACCTACACTTCAATTTCTGTTTCCAGTTGATTTCGTTCTTTGTTTTTAGTGTCTTATGGTTTGCATTTCAGTTTTTGAATAGTTTATTCAAGTTTGATTTTGAAAAACATTGTTTAAAATTGAAGTGTCTCCTTTTATGCCGTTTGAATTTCAAAATTTCAAGTTGTCAAACGCGCTACGGGAATAAGCCTATTCCCGTAGCGCCAAATAATCATGCCATAACTTGCACGCCTGTTGTCCCGATTTAGTTATGATGACACGATTCATGAATTGAGAGTTTGTGTGCTCCCACGAAATCTTAGCAATCATTTCCAAATCCAACAGTTTCAGAATATAATTGCTATGCACGCACGCAGGGTTCATTTCAAAATCACCTGTTGCTTGATTATCTTTATATGTTACCTGTTCGAAGTTGGTTTAATTCAGGCTTGCAAGGAGAAATGCAAATATCCATTCAAAGCAGCAGGATACACTAACAATTGCAGGAGGCAAATTCGGAACCCGAGGGTGCTAGTTACAGAAGCCTTGGAGTTGGCTCATGCAATCTTTAAACCCTAAAACACATATCAATATTAGAAAAATCGTTGAGCTCAATCCTTGAAGGTGACAGTTGTCCCTCGATTGATAGTGGAGTCACTGTGGAAAGCTTATGAAAACTATTTCCTGAAGCTGTAGGAGACTGGCGGTAAGAAATTCGTTGTGTTTGGCATTTCACCACTGGGGTGCAGTCCCGGGATGAGATTTTTAGGGATGAGCATGTGAAAAGGCGAATGCGATCAGATTTCCATGGGTTGTTTCAGCAATTGAGTTCCGGACTGCAGAAAATTGTTACTCATCTTAACAAAAATATGAAGGGAGGAGTTTTCATCTATGTGAATAACTATAATTTCATCCTCAACATAATCAACAATGGAAAGGCCATAGGTTTTACTGAGACGGTTTCGACGTGTTGTGGAGATGGCCCGTACAATGGCCGTGTGGGTTGTAGGATGGTCAACTTGTAAGGATCCACATGAATATGTTTATTGGGATAGATTTCATCCAACCAAGAGAGCCCAGACGTGTACCATTTGTTAATCAGGTTCCTCAAGTTCCATTATATCGACCTGTCATAGTATTGCCTCAGCGTGCACCGTATGTTGATGCTTATGCTTTGCAAGCATCGGATCCTTATGTCTCTGTGTATCAGAGGAAGGCTCTACCACCTTCAGATCCATTTTCTGTAAGAAAGGGGCTGGTATCGAATTTTGATTAGCATGGTGTGGATCCAAGGTTTGAATATTTACACTGTCAGAGAATAAGAGAGAAAATTTACCTTGATGGGATCAATAGGGATTATGTGCCAAGAGAAGCTGACTATGGTGGAGCTGCACTGTGTAGAGCTGACTTTACATATCTGCCTGGGCGTTCATATTCTTCACCGATTGGGTTATCTACACTGTATCGATGCTGATTGAAATTTTATGATTTCTGGATGATTTGGTTGCTTACAATTTTAAATTGTTAATCTTTGGAGATCTGTTTCATGATCTGTTTTAGTTTTTTAGGCTACCAGCAAGGTGAAAGAAATCAAGCAAATCTCTTATTTCAAGCCAAAAAACTGCATGTCTGCCAAGGTGGCTTTTTAGAATTTAACAAGGCAGCTCTTGAGGGGTAATGTCAGATTTTCAGGCATATAATCAGCAACTTCAAGCTCAAAGAATAGCCAAGGGACACCTGACAGTAGTAACTTTCTAGCCAACAATAGACCCCAGCAATTCAACATACAAATCCAACAGTTAAACATTGAAAATTTCATCGAAGGATTTAATCAATCTAAATCAACATATCCAGGCAACAACTCGAGTGACAGATTTTATGGAGGAAGCAGAGCACATGCCAGTTTGAGATTAAAGAAGAATGTTGTTGTTAAAAGGAAAAAGGAGAAATGTGTGCCTGTGCCTCAAGACCTTAGGAGGAAATCTACAAGAGTCACCAACAAGTACAGGCTAAGGCCCAAAGCCATGTTCGATTCTTCAATCAAAAGAGAAGATGTCATAGTGGTAGAATACCATTCTGAAGATGCAAAAGTAGATATCAAACAAAATACAAGAATGTCCCCAATACATAAAGAATCATTAAAAGAAGAACCAGAAAAACTACAGGAAATACTCTATTTTTTACCTGTTATAGTCTTTATCTTCAAGAGAGGTTACAGAACAGATGGAGAGGAATTTGATGAAACCAAAAGAGGTTTTTGTTGAGAACATGCCCCTTCACAAAAACCTCTCTCAGTTTTTACACAGCTATCATCATTTAAGATATTCGAATTGATCTTTGAGGGCTAATTTTCTGATAAGCTACAGGAAATACTCTATTATTTTTTCCTGTTTTAGTCTTCTTCAAGAGAGAGTTTGCAGAACAACTAGAGATGAATTTGATGAAACCAAAAGAATTTTTTGTTGGGAAAATGTCCCTTCACAAAAACCTTTCTCATTTTTTGCACAGCTATCACCATTTAAGAGATTCAAATTGATTGTTGGACCCTATTTTTCAGGAATTTACCAGATTTGTTTTCCTGAAAAATCTCATGGACAACAGTTGACAAGCCACCTCATCAATTCGAATTAGAGATTAGATTGGATATTCTCCTTGATTATTTGAAACAAGAAACTAAACATAGATGAGGAGGTTTTCAGATCCATTTCTTTTGGATCTTGATTATTATCTATTGTTTCTATATAAACTCTGTAAAATGAGAGGAAGAGGGGGGGGTGGAAAAATTGGAGACCGAAGGGACCTTTTTGTGAAGCACATTGTAAAGGAATTATGTTCAATTTGACACTTAATAGAAAAGGCATATGGATGGGTAGACCCTCTTTTTCTACCCTTTTATTTCTTTATTCATGCTTGAATTCATATTCAGATTGCAATGCTTTTGATTCTTGACTGTTAATTTATACAGTGAAAATTTTACTGTAAAGATTATTTTTCAAGTTTGATATCAAGCTGAACATCTTGTTTCTTTATGATATTTTGAGGCAAGAATTCTGGTGAAGTTGACAAATTGAAGGCTTCACCTTCATTTTTCTTAATTGGTTTAATCCATCTTTATGTTTACCTATTATTCAGTCAATGGGATATACTCTGTTTTAATCTTGTTTTTCATATTGTGTTGTTACCTTGAAACCAATTTCAAACCACCTTACTCAAAAAACCCAATCATAAAACCCTCAAAACTCTTTTGCAATGAATCAATGATGCCCTAGATTGCCCTTAGCAGTCAAGTGCAACTTTAGGGACTAACAACCTATACCAATTCATACACCTACATGACCTAGATTGGTGTTCACCTAGGAAACACCCCAAACTTGAGGAGGATTAGCCCAATAGGATGTCCTGAGACCCTCTCCAAACCTGGATTGTTAAACTACATAATGTCTTTGAGCATTTGTTTGGGTAAAGGGGGTTTTGATGCACATGTTTGGGTAATTTGATTATTAGACGTGATTGAAATTGATATGATCTATGTGACTTATGAGCCCATGGAGGGAGTACTTGTTGTTATTGCAGGACCATGCCCAGTGGATAGGTACATATAGGGAGATGATTAGTTCATGCCTCCATGGGGCTAAAAATCCCACCAGATGGATGTTGTGACCCCAACTAGGGGCAGAGAGACACCTGAATCTTGCACCAGAGAAAAAGAAGAACGTTCCACCAGAGACACTTTGGCAAACCTAGACCTAGGGGGATCTTTCTCTTCCCCCTGAACGTTGGCCTTACGAGGCCCATGGCGTCACCCTTGTGACCCTAGACGTCACCCAATGTCAACTGGACATGATGGAGGCAGTTGTGTGCTAGGTGGCACGTGTGGCAGCATCCAGAGGCCTTGGAAGGCCTAACGTTTTGTTCATGGAGCCTCACGTCCCACTTATGAGGCCCAACGTCACCCTAGGAGGGCATGGCGTCACCTCTATTACACATTTTAGGGTTTAATTCTTTGAATTTATGTAAAAACTAGATTTTTGATGTAATTTGGCCATGTCAACCTTTTCTGACCTAAATTTTAATTAGAGGTCATTGATATTGTATAATAGAGAGATAAAACTCTCATTTTTTCATCATCTTTCACTCATCCAAGTGTGAGGTCTGAAATTCATCCCTCTTTAAGGGTTTTTGGCTGAAATTAAGTGGTGCGCAACTTCTTGGAGAGGCTAATATTGGTGTATTTTGGAATTTTTTTCATGGTGGAAAGTCTTCAACTAGGGTTTGTTTCTAGATTATTCTTGATGAAGTAAGTAAATCTGTAATTCTTCATTTTATTTTGAATATTTATGGTGAATTTTCTTGTTCATATATGAAATTGCTAGTTTGAAACCCTAGGGGAAAAACATATGTTACTATATTTTTCCTTATAATTTTCCACCTACTTGAAATTGCTAGAGAACACTTCTTTTGAAGTATCCACTAGAGCCCTACCATTGTAACACTCTGGTAGCATTACTTCATTTGCTTCATACATTTTACTTCAAATTTAATCTAAGGAAGAAAGAAATCACTAGAGCCTAAGGTTACTTATTTTCTAACAATCATTCCTTCCAGGGTTTAGACATTGAGGCCTTAGGTTACTAACACCTCAATCATCTCATCCATCCCTTTAGATTATTTATTATCATTGTTGTTTTCCTCTAAGAGTTGTTGCTGCTAACATTGACTCCATTACCCTAAAAGCATTAGTCCACTCCTCACAAGTGATTGATTGACCAAACAACTCTTAAATTGTCTTCCCTAAGACTTCTACTAACTTCTACTGAATTTAAGCTAGACTAACCCACTAATTAATTTGTTTTTGTTGCAAAAGATTTCTACAACCATCTATAACAACAACAAATTCATCCTAAAAGCAAGATTAAAAGTTTATTAGACATTGCCATAATTGCTTCTGACAACTATTATCATTCTGTCAACTTAAGGCTATTATTTCTTGTCATTCTTAAGCATTATTGAGCCATAATTATCGTGGTTGTTGCTAAATATTCATTGTTGTTGTAAATCTTTACATTGCTTCAGTTCTATATCAGGTTGTTTATCTTTCAGAAGTTTATGGTTTTATGAGCCATTGACATCATATGGTACTTGCAAATTGCATTTATTTTCTATTTGTTGTCTTGTTCTGGGCAGGTACATCTAATTTATCTTTTGCTTCATCTCAATAAATCTTTGTAACTTTTGATGAGGGTGACCTATGAGAGGGGTGGGACTTTATTATAGCTTTTACCTTAGCCTTATCAAGCCCCCAAGTCACTAGGGACGTCTCCCATGGGGTACTGTGATATACTCCTAAATAGAAAGAGGTTTACTATTAAGGTGACAGTGATAGGTCATCCTCCTTGTTACGTCAATTCAATATCCACTTGACTTTTGCTTTGGGTAAGTACAAATTGCACAATAACATGTACAAAAACGCTATGTGCTACAAGATTGGTCTTTAGACGAGATTGAATTCTACGGTAAGACTTACATAATCGCTTGATTGTTGATGACCACTGCCAAGAATTGATCCACTCATGGTGAATCTTCAATCTTGCAGGTTTGTTTAGTGTTGAACATATGCCTGAAGAATGGTTATGCTTGCCACAATGTTGGAAAGGATGGAATAAAAACATTGATTCTCCATGTGACCAACTTGATTGCAATGTTGGCACTTGTCATTGTGATATTGAACTAGAACAATTGAATTTGAGACTTCTTGAAGGAATCTAGCACTTTGGAACTTTATTGGCCGAGAATAATTGGGAATATGAAAGGTAACTTCCTTGTCATATCCAAGTCGTATTATGTGCTTGCTGTTGTTGATTTCTTGTGCAGGTAGATCTTGATTAGAATTTGACTCGACAAAAGAAGGGCTACTTGCAACTCACTCACTTGAACTTCTTTCTTCCAGGAAGTTGAGGGTGTTATATACTACTGAAAATGCACCCAAAGTGTTATGTATACAGTGGTTTGAGTTTCAACTACTCAACCTTGTTAATTTTTACTCGGGGACTTAGACATGCAATAACTCAATTAATTCTCGGGTGTTGGGTTCAAATGAGATGCACCCGAAAAATACAATTCAACTCAGCCTAAGTTTGATTACACACTTACAAAAACACTATTGCAAGTATCAAACGATCTAGAATGCTTAACAATGCTTCATGCTCATTGTTCTCGATGATTAATGTGGAATAATTTGTTGAATGTTGATGTGATTGATATCTTGACTATACGTGGTAGTTGCTTGATTGATTGTACTTTAATTTTATGTGCTTGAATTTGTGTGTTAATTGTGTGCTTTGATTTCATTCACCCTCTTTGTACTCCATGCATGTGTGATAATGTCAAAACTAAACATAAACCATCTCATAAGGCAACCATGAAAAATCACCACACTACACAAGGTGTACATCAAATCCCCTTATTCAAATTTCATGCAGATCTAGGACATAATCACAACAAGAAAAATTATGTGTATTCAATATATGATAAATCTAACTCTTTAACATTTAAGAGTAATGATCTCATTTATTACAATCTTTATTTTCACATCACTTAATAGCGATGCAATTCTCGTAAAAAGAAGATCAAATCCCCTTATTCAAATTTCATGCAGATCTAGAACACAATCACAACAAGAAAAATTATTTATGTTCAATATATGATAAATCTAATTCTTCAACATTTAAGAGTAATGATCTTGTTTATTACAATTTTTATTATCACATCACTTAATAGAGATGCAATTTTCGTAAAAAGAACGAGGGGCATCTTCTCACAGTTATTAGTTCTAACCTAAGTCACCTGACACAAGACACGAAGGACACGAAAATACAATTATTTGATACAGACATGGCAACCCTAGAAATCAGGATAAAAATTACTGAAATAGACAAAATATTGATAGATCATAGTAGATATTGATCAGTTATACATCATGAACTCCGAAAAAGATACATCATACAAATCAACCGATCGCTGAAATGATGAAAATTGACTTCCTCCACGGGCATATAAATTAATGAAACAACTAAAAGACAAGAAAAAAACCCTTTTTAACCTCTCACGGCCTGCTTTATGAAGGACACATGTCATAAAATCATGACACATCCTTATAATGGTGTCGGACATGATTTTATGATGTGTCCTTACCTCATGACACGGGTTGAAGTGGTGTTTGACATGTACTATAGTGTGTCATCACAATGACACCACGGATATAGACACTTGGCCCATAAGGGACGTGTCAGGTGACTTAGGTTCTAACTCATTAGTGTCTTGTCCATTTAAGAGCATTTCTCTTGTCTATTACAATATCTGTCTTCACATCACTTAAGAGCGATGCAATTCTCGTAAAAAAAATGAGGGACTTCTTCTCATCACTATTAGTTTTAATTCATTAGTGTCTAGTCCATCAATAACCAAATTGTAACGCTCAATCTCTTCCACTATGTTTTTCTCAAATCTTTTTAAAAAAAGGCTTTAAACAAAACAAAACACTTATACAAAACACTTATATTATGTCAACAAACCACCCTAGAATTATAAGCTACCTTTCAGTATGTTTTTCTCAAATCTTTTTAAGAAAAGGTTTTGAATAAAACACATAGTATGTCAACAAACCACCCTAGAATTATGAGCTAGCGAAGACTTGTACCAAGACTTCAAAATTATATCCACTCTTATAACTCTCTCTAATAACAAAATAAATCTCACATATTATTTTGGTGAGCCATGTTATTATAAAAAAATTAATATTTCATTATCGTTGCATGTGGGGTATTTGACAATTAAAAAATACATGTGGAATGCACGTGGTGGTACGACGACCCTCTTTATGGATCGAAGGAGATTGAATCCTTTGAAATTCTTCCTCAAACTTTCTTTGAGCTGGCTTGTTCTATGTTTATGCGTATCCAAATTTTGATTCTGAATGCACAGATAAAAACTAAATTCAAAGCTTTTGGATTTTGTGTTCTTTTATAATAATTTTAAAAATGATTTTGTGCTTTGCAATTTTTTATAAGAGTTTTAAAGCAACGATCTTCTTGCAATTTTGGAAGGATCAAAATATTTCAATGGTATAAGTTACACTTAATTAATTTTGTTGCTTTGAAAATTGGAAAGATTTCAAAATTCATAGGTAATAGGAAAATTAGGAGGTTAAAAGTTTAAAAAAGTTAACCATGGTATATGCTTTATCACAATATTAGATTGATGACAGATAAAATATTGTTGTCTCTTGTTTTTGGTTGCCACTAGCTTTGTTTTTAGATTTTTCCATGGAGGTATGGTCACGCGTTGAGCAGGTGAAACAACAAATTTATCTAGTTTCTTATTGGAAAATAAACAAACCTCGGCATAGTTAGACAAATTATCTACTTCCTATCCAATATACATATTTTAAGCAATGATTATTTGTGCACTTGTATATATATGCATCTTCCAAAAATTGAGTAATATAGTCAAATCATATCATTTGATGAGTCAACTCTTCTAGGTCTTCTTCTTTGTGTGTTAGTAGAGTATTTATAGAGGAAAAACTGCAGGGTATTACTCATAAATTAAAGAGGAAAAACATGCAGAGAATGATACATAGATTAGTATCATACCAAATAAATTTGTAGAGACATTGAAGACTTCATAGGCTAGAGAGTAGATAAATATTCCAAATGATCATAGAAATACCCATTTAAAAGATTAATTTAAGAGTCGCGAGAGATTTCACTTTAAGGACAAGAGTTCTGAGTGATTCAGATGTTGAGACTCTTGGGAGACTATCTGAACCCACGCCTCCTCTTTGGTCAACATCCTATTGTAACCAGGAGAAAACCGCCACCTAAAGAAAACTTTTGCCTTCTATTAGACAAGGGCATACGGAGGTGGCGTCTTTGAGGCCTAGGTGTTCCAAGGACATTATAGAGGAAAACAAATGACATCCACTAATAATGAAAACAAGTGGCATTTATACAAGGTGGTCCCGAAGACCAAGTTTTGAGCAAAAACCTTATCTTAAAAATGCCTTCTACGCAAAAATATTTAACATATTTTGTTTAATTTAAATTTTTTTAAATTTTGAATTAATTGTAATTGTTAAAAATTTAATCAAAATTTTGAATTATATATATATATATATATATATATATATATATATATATATATATATATATATGTGTGTCCCCGAGGTGTAGGACAGTCGGTGACGGAGTGTGTTGTTAAGCCACTCCGTGATGTTAAAGTCACCGGTTCGAAACCTGCGGGGACAAAAAATCCAACCATGTTAAGGGTTGGTGTGGCACAGGCCGGGTGCGATCCCCAGGTGATTTTGACGGCTTAGATGCCCCTGAGTCGCGGTTTCTCAAGCCACAGGTTAATCGCAGGCCCTGCACAAAT
>ML823618.1:41690-75181 GCA_009831015.1 Picea engelmannii
ATGGGAGGGGGGGGGGTTCAGAATTGTATGGTGTGTAAAGTGGGGCCCCCTCCTGTCATGTCGACTACCGTGTCGTGTTTCCCTCTCTGCCACCTGTACTCCACTTAACCGTGCGACGAGGCCCGTTCTCATTGGCGGTTCTCTAGCCCTATTGGGATCTGTCCCCATTGGCCATTCGCTAACCCTGTTGGGGTTTGGCGGTTGCAGAGTCGAACGATTCGACATTCCTGTGGCGCCGAGTCACGAAATGCCAAGAGGCGCCATGATTATTTGACCTGTGATCATGACCCATGATCACATGGGAGCCGACAGAGAAAGAGCTAGCTTACGCTAGGCCTCCATAGATATTTTGGGTGTTAATCCCTAATGTTGACTCATTACCCCTTAATTGGGGCATATTAGATTAGTAATGCTATTTTATTTATGTCGGCTTTAGGCCATTAGTTGTAATTTAGATTACTAATGTTATTTTAATTATGTCGGCTTTAGGCCATTATTTGTAATTATACCTCCTAGTCTCCTATATATACCAAGGAGACATTTTCATTTTGAATCATCTTGTACTTGAACATTTTAAGTGGGGTAAAAGGAGGTTTCCCCTCAAAGAGGCTTATTATCTGAAATTATCTCAGTTTCAAGGCGTTGAGTACTTTTCCTGAGGTTTTTCCATGCTATATTGATGTTTGGTTCTTAACATTGGGGCTCTGAGTCTGCAGAAATCAACGAAAAATTTTGATTTGGTAGTGGGTATGTGACAGAAGGAGAAGAAGAAATATATGTACCTTATCAACGACGTTTGTGCCTACAAAGTCCAGGCTGAGCTTCGATCTTGAGCTCCCTGATATGTCCTATAGAACAAACAAAGATACAATGGAATTCCTACTCTACTGAGATTAGCTCAAATATAGATCCATCTACTCTAGACAAACTCATATGGAACTAACATAAGTTTGAAAGAAACATGCCAAGCATTGATTATTAATGAGAACAAGTAAAAGTACTTACAATCCTTTGATGAAGGTGCAACAGCTTCTTCCAGTTCTCCTTGTCCAACCCCTTTTCTCAAGTAACCTACACTGATTGCTTTGATGACATCTCACTTATGATATCATAAGTGTCACATCTCCTTGTTCATACCACTTACAGGATCACAAGTTTGGTATCAATCTCTAGTATCTTCCTCGTGTACCTTCCACCATGAGAAGGCCTCTTTATATAACCTTGGAGAGGTCCAACCACTTGAGAGATATTTGGGATAATTTTAGGATTCCTCTCCTTCAGTTGAGGATGTTCCCTAAGATCATGCCTTGACCATCTATTCGAATCGAACCACCTTTAGGAATTGGGGGATTCTTCCCTGATTTACCTCAACAAACCCAAAACTTGCTTAGAAAAGGGTAGTGCTCCCCCAAAAGGGTGCACAGGATGCTCAAACACTCCCCCAAAGAGGCTCAGGGAGCGCCAGCACTCCCTGACAGTGGGTAGGGGAGCACTCCTCTCCAAAATCCATTTTTTAGTGGTTCTTTCAATGGAAAAAGGTTTGTGCTCCCTGTCAAGTGATCTCTCTTCTTCAAAACTGGTCTTTGAGGTGTCTTAAGTGTCTTTATGATGTCGTTAGAGGCACGATATATGCAATATGGCAGTATGATGTTTGTGACACTTGCAACACTTGTGGTCAAGGTGTGACACCTGCGGACAAGATGCGACACTTACAACACTTGTAATGACGACACTTGCGACACTATTGAAGTGAGTAATTTTGAGGTGTAATAGATTGCCCCCCAAAGTACAAAGTTAGAAGACGATGATGAATGAAGTACTTTGTAGAATTTTTTGAGCAAGGGTATGGACGCAGAGAAGCCGGAAAAAGATGCACACAACCATCAAACAAATACTATGACATGTTTCAAACCCAAGGCAGGCATACCTATGCTTGAGTGATAAACACTTTTTAGGTATGGCCGCCATAAAATACATTGCGGATCCATAATTATATTGATAAAACGATATAGCCACTGCAAATACAATGTGGATCTATACTCCTATGAGCTGAACTGATCATAGCCATGAAGAATACACAATGGATCTACGAGATGACAAGACATAACCATGACCAATACAAAGTGGATCTATGTAACCGTATGTGTCATAGTTCAAAAGAAAACTCCTTCGCAACCTGAGAAAAGTATTCATAAGAGTGATAACTCAAACTAGGGTCTTCTTACCGATCCTGATGTAGTATGAATCTAACCATGTGAATAGATGTCCTGATGTCGAACATGGCAGAAACCACTTGATTACCGGTCAATGAGGTAAATCGTTAACAAGCGCGAGGGAAATCACCATTGATGTCAATGATTCCCAAGGTACTCCAGTACATTCCAACGAATGTGAATGGATGAGATGAATTCGAACATACGTGGAATCATCCGATCCATGGATTATTTTAGAGGCTAAATTTCGCTCATGGGCTAATTTTCCACGGTTTTTCCAAAAATGAGATTCGCTATTTTAAAAATTATTCGCCCAAATTCTATAGGATAAAATTATTTGATCTTAAAAATCACCAAAATTTTATAAAAACTATATAAAATCCTCAGAAATTTGAATATTTTTACAAAAATATCGCCAATGATGTATAGTTGGCATATGAAGGATTAGTAAGATTCGCCAAGGTTTCTACATTTTAAAATAAATTTCCATCAGTAAAATCTTCCCTGATCCGATCATAGGTCAATGATGTAAACCCACTTTCGGATGTGAGGAGGCATGCCATTGAGGCATGCAGGTCCCAAGGTACTAACTTGTTTCTAAGTCTAGTTCCCAGATAATGTGTTGAAGTCGACAAGAACAGACTCATCGAGGGAGGGCCTTGATGTATCCCCCATCAATGACACAAAACTGACACAGAGATGTAATTGGTAGATCAAATGAACATGGACTGACATGGGTATTGAAACAAGATATTTGTGATGGCTTACTCTCGAGGTAGATACTTCCCTTGAACACTGAGGCACAACAACAGAAACATGACATGGACCAAAACATGATGATGCAGTGGATGATGTGAATTTCGTCAGGTGAGCCAAAGGAGTAAAATAAACTTAGAGGATTGGCTCAGTGTAGAGGTTCAACGGATTAAAATGTGTGCAAATACAAAGTGTCATGTTCAAGGGTGATCGTAAGAGCTACTGGCAGTGTTCTAAAAAAATGCTTGGCTTGCTTCCTTCAATTTTTCCCCCATCCAGATAGACGAGTACCTCTTTTTAATTTAATGAGCTAGAGGAGGGTAACACATGCTCGATATTACTTACCTTTGGTAAGTCCCTCTTCCTTTGTTTAACGAACTGGAAGAAGTAAGGGTTCCCCAATTTCTGTTGTAGGTGAATCCCCCTGCGGACAAGTGGATTCCCTCTTGGTATCTAGACTCCTAAAGCCAAGACAGAAAATTGCTTAACATGGACACTGACATCCTTTTAGATCTGATCAAGCTAATATATGAAGGAGAAGAAGAAAGATATGTACCTTATCAATGACATTTGTCCCTACAAAGTCTAGGCTGAGCTTCAATCCTGAGCTCCCTGATAGGTCCTGTAGAACAAACAAAGATACAATGGACTTCCTACTCTACTGAGATTATCTCAAATATAGATCCATCTACTATAGACAAACTCATATGGAATGAACATAAGTTTGAAAGAAACAGGCCAAGCATTGATTATTAATGAGAACAAGTAAAAGTACTTACAATCCTTTGATGAAGGTGCAACAACTTCTTCCAGTTCTCCTTGTCCAACCCCTTTTCTCAAGTAACCTACACTGATTGCTATGATGGCATCTCACTTATGAGATCATAAGTGTCACATCTCCAATCTCTTATGTTCATACCACTTACAGGATCATAAGTTTGGTATCAATCTCTAGTCTCTTCCTCATGTACCTTTCACCATGAGAAGGCCTCCTTATATAACCTTGGAGAGGTCCAACCACTTGAGATATATTTGGGATAAGTTGAGTATTTCTCTCCTTTAGTTGAGGATCTTCCCTAAGATCATTCCTTGACCATCTATTCGAATCGAACCACCTTCAGGAATTGAGGGATTCTTCCCTGATTTGCCTCAACAAACCCAAAACTTGCTCAGAAAAGGGTAGCGCTCCCCCAAAAGGGTGCACAGGGCGCTCAAACACTCCCCCAAAGAGGCTCAGGGAGCGCCAGCACTCCCTGATAGTGGGTAGGGGAGCGCTCCTCTTCAAAATCTATTTTTTAGTGGTACTTTCAACGGCAAAAGGTTTGTACTCCCTGTCAAGTGATCTCTCTTCTTCAAAACTAGTCTTTGAGGTGTCTTAAGTGTCTTTATGATGTTGTTAGAGGCACGACATAGGAAAGATGGAAGTATGATGTCTGTGACACTTGAAACACTTGTGGTCAAGATGCGACACTTACAACACTTGTAATGACGACACTTGCGACACTATTGAAGTGAGTAATTTTGAGGTGTAACATACTCAATATTAATACTTTATTATCAATCATATATATCACAAATATATATTTAAATCAAAAAATAATTTTAATATTATTCTTTAAATATTTAAGAAAACAATTTATTTTTTCCTTTGTGGTTCAAAATGGGAAGCTCAAAGAGCAACATGTGGCATAGATGACCTGAGTGAGGAGGAAAAAACTCCCCACCCCATTGAGCTACAACCACTTGATAAATATTTAAAACAACAATTATTATGATCTTTATTTATAATTTTTCATAAAATTATCTGTCATAAAATATTAATTACTTTCAATTATTTTTATTTATATATTAATTAATTAATTAATTATTATATTATAACCTTATCTTTATTTATATTTTATCATAAAATTATCTTTCATAAAATATTGATTACTTTTAATTATTTTGATTTATATATTAATTAATTAATTATTAGATTATAACATTGTGATTTATATTATTAATTATCTAACTTAAATTATATCAAAACCCACATTGAAAATCATCCCCTCCCAAAATGTTTTGACTTCAGACTATAAATAAATTGGTTATTAGTCCCTGTCGTAGGCATAGAGGGACTATAGCGATCGATAAGTCGTTGACTTCATATTAGTTTGTCCTTTGACCAGAAATATTTCCATATTATCTATTGTTGGAACCAGGAAAATGAAAACATCAATTTTTATATTAAAAAAAAGTACCATGTTTGTCATGATCTGATTAGACAAGGGATCGGAGGTCTTATTGTCGGCTTCTCTATTCCCAATGTTATATATGTAGGCATATCCAAAGTATTTGATCGTATATGGTCTTTTTGAATCATATATTTTGTTATGCATTCGTCGAGGGTGGATTAATGCTAGCATTAGTTCGAATGTTTGGTTTAACATTTTATGCTAGGTAAATTTATGGCAATGTTTGATATGTTGGCATATCCAAGTTTGGTCTTCGAATACATTCTCTGGTGTTCGAACTATTGTTGCAAAAAATATAATAATTTTTTTGGGATATGTCAGAGAGCCGCCACATTGCATTTTTTTTCTGAAATGTTTACAGAGCATTTTTGACAGACCTAAATGTTTACCTAACAGCCTCGGTAGTGTTCAATGGTTGTTTAACAGGCTTGTTGCAATACATTTTTTTCCATTGTTTAAATTTATATGCTTCAGCGGCATTGCTGGTTCACTGGTTCATGCTTATTTTTTTGCATCTCCCCTAATTTCTTATTTGCATGTTGTTGTTGTTCTTACTTGTTTTTTCATGTTGTTGCGGTTTGCACGTTTGGGGTTCTACAATTGTGATTGGAACTGCATCATTCCTGGTGAAGTGGTTGTTGCTTGCTTCTTTCTTCGTTGCATGTTGTTTATTGTTGTTTGATTCGCCTTTGCAGGGTTGGAGTCGTGCGCCTACAATTGGGCCTTTTGGTGTTTCTTAACTAGGTTGTTGTTTGTTGCTTATTCTTGTTTGCCTGGTTAACTGGTTCATGCTTGCTTTTTTCATCTCCAGTGATTTCTTATTTGTGTGTTGATGTTGTTCTTGCTTGCATGTTCATGTTGTTGCAGTTTGTACATTTCGGGTTCTGCAATCGCGATTGGAACTGTGTCATTACTAGTGGAGTGGTTGTTGCTTGCTTGCTTCTTGGTTGTATGTTGTTTATTGTTGTTTGATTTGAGTTTACAGGGTCGGGCCCTACGCCTGTAGTTGGGCCTTTTGGTGCTTCTTAACTGGGTTGTTGTTTGTTGCTTGTTCTTGTTTTCCTAGGGTTTGCAATGTTGGGATGTTGCATTCGCAGTTGGATCTCTTCTTACATTCTTTTGCAGTGGAGTCTGCATAGAATACTATTAAGATAAAACAACATATAGAAAAATTGCAGTCGATGTAAATTACATCTCTTACGTTTTCAACCGGAGTTTGTTGGCCTAAAACTATATTTCGTAGTTGGTAATGCTTTTTCCATGGATTATGTGCTGCTATGGTTTCATAGTTATGAGAGTAGGTTTTGATGTGTGATCGATATAGTTGTTCTCTCCCTTTTATTTTCCTCTTCTAAACTGTGTTTCTGACTCTATATTTTCTCGCCTTTCTGTGGTCATTTCGACCGACCGTCGCTCAGTTGCATACTTAGGTAGTTTTGTGGACACGGCTTTGCGGATAGGTTCTATTGAACTATGACAAGTCGTGTTCGGTGTATACATCTTGCACCCAAAACTTTTGTGCTCTAGAATTCGACCCGACACTCCTCGAACTTGCAAGTGTGCCTCTGCTTGCAATGAATTTGTCTATTCTACCTAGATTTCCATACTTAGTCGGGTTTTCAAAGTTTGGCGGGTTGACACATTTCCGAGTTCAAAAAATTTAAAACCATCCACGCTACCTTCCGTCGTTCCCAATAGACATTAATTATGCCTTCAAAAGTCACCACTGACCAGACAGGTTCAAAAAGATTGGCTTTAATAAGCGGAAAGCTCAAGGACATCTCCCATTAAAATGAATAGACATGCAAATATTATGGGATCTGGTAATTTATTTTGCCTGCATTTTGATATTGAAAAAGAAAAAAAAAAAATTGGCTCTTTTAGTTTTCTTAAAGGCTTCAACATAGTCCACGAACGTGTCACCCATAGAGGCCTTGACGTCATGTCCCTCTTTAATATTGTGCATATCTTAGATGGAAGATTTGAGAATCTGCTCAGATATGGGAATGCTAATACGTGCTATTAATCACTATTCGACATACATATTCGAAAAGATTATCATTAATAAGCGAAAATATCGAGAACATTTGTTAGTAGAACAAATTAACACAAAATCTATGGAAGATCATCAAACATTGATTTTAAATACTTATTTTCATTTCTCTCTATCATCGAAGAGTTGCGCTTTAGGGTGCCTTCATTCTAATGTTCCTATTCATGGACAAGACAACTTAGAGATGCAATTGAGGCCTAGATGAAAGAAGAGATATTGGTTTTATGTGATGTGAACTTTGAGTTAAAAAAAAAAACTCTGTTATCCAACAGAAACTCAGAGAGGAGGAAAAAAGAAGAACAAGTATCTTCTAGTTGGTGTTCTCCCTATGTTCGATGCTTTGGTTGGTTGAAAAGGCTGCTAGGAGATTTGCTTGTTGAACTACTTTGTTTTCTTGCTGGGAGTTGTAATGGATGTTCAGGTCACGTGCAAAATATTTCTTCGTCGAAGTATATAGTTTCTTCCAACAACACAGATTTGGCAAGTGTATCGAATTTTGTAGATCCCATAAGAATTTGTCTTCATCGGGGGAGACACACTTACCGTGGCTTACAAAATGGCTTGTGATGTTCGTAAATGACGCAAAATATTACTCCATTTGTGAATGTAACCAGAGGCAGGTAACTGAAACTATATGGGTGGATAAAACGACATATTATCACTACAAAAGTTTATATTTCATAGTTTGTTGAGCTACTTGTGGGTATGTTAACCGAGTTGATAGAAAGCCATGTTCTTTTTCAAAGTTTGTTCGGTTTCCTCTGGATGTAGTTATAGACTCCACATATTTGGTGTCACCTTCGAACATTCCAGTCCTTTCTGTGGGCCGCCATATCTTCCACCGTTATGAGGAAAGATATATTCTGATGTGATCTAAAACATTTGATACAGTTTCCAGACCTGTGTTGATGCATTCTACAACATTTGATACACTTGCCAGACCTGTGTTGCCCGAAGAAGTGATGTACCTCAACAGATTAACATTTTGTAGCTGGGTTGGACGTTTTTTCCAATTTACTGCAATAAAGCAAAGAATTTCAACATACAAATCTTTAGGCAGCCTTTTCAACCAAACAAATGATCGAATACATGGAGAATAGGAGTCACAACATACTTGAATATGTTTCCCGTCCCATAGCTATTGTGACGTAAAACGACTCCCTCCACTTTGAAATCAGCCTCAATCGCATTTCTAAGTTGTCTTGGATGTTAAGGGTCGGGAACATTGCAAGGAAAGCACTTTAAACCCCAATTTTTCGACAACAGAGGGAAATTAATACTTGATAAAGAATGGAATGTTGAATAACCAGCCATTGCAAGCAGTCCATATCTAGAAGAGACAATCTATTCAAAAAATTGGGATAGATGCAGTTGGCAGCAACAAATAAGTAGAAGACCCAAAATTGATATTCAACTCATTTTTTTTTAATAAAGGGTTTGCACGTCAAGAAAACTGTGAACAAGCTTCATCAATATACATATTGTTTATTGGTCGGCGACAGGAGAAATCGCAATCGTTGTGGCAAATAGTCTCAGTTGTATTTTGTAACCCATCTTATTTGAGTATAGAATAATTCTGGTTTATTTTTTAATAGTATTTTCCAATCTGTGGTATTTGTTTTAATTTTATTTTGGAGGACCCGTCCTACTTCCATTCTTCGGGTCCCGTAAATAGAATGAATTAATGAGTTACAAGAAGGCAGCTCAAGTGTTGACGCAATGTTCTTGTTCAGTATCTTGCATATAATGCATTTTATTCTATTTGATAATATCTGTGCATATATACTAATATCAGTACTATTGGAATAAATACAAAAACTTATTCTTCGACAAAGCTTAGGAAATTATGTTTGGGTTTGTGTTATTAAACAACTATGTCCCATGTTCCTTCATATACATCTTGCAGCCAAAGAGCTTCTGTGATCTACAATTTATGCTTTAACTACTGATAACTCACCAGGCATTCAAAAATCTTGGCATTAATAAAGGAATGGCTGAAGCTGTCTTAATTACTTAAATCACACCAAATTTTGATTACATTTAATTTAATTTAGATAATAATATTTATGGAGAGTCGGTGTTTTCTCATGTCATTGCAAGGAGTATAAAATGAATAGATGATAAGGAGTTTATCTTGTTGAAACCACAATGCAAATTCATGTTTCTTGTTGCGTTATATACATCTTGCAGTCAAAATTTTCGTTGTTTCAACGAAATTTCGGAACCGAAGAGCATCCTGCAAATTGAGAGATCATTTTCATTTGAAACAGAAACAATCCATTAATATATATTAGTATGAATACTATTCAGATAAATATGAAAACTTTATCCATTAATACATATTAGTATGAATACTATTGAAATAGATATCAAACCTTTCTCTTGGCCAATACTTAGCTAGTTATATGGCCAGCAAACCCCGGGTTTGCGGTACCCAACACCTATGTCTTATGTTCTGTCATATACATTTTGCAGCCAAAGAAATTTGGTGATCTGTAGTTTATGATTTTACTAGTGAGAACGCAGCAGGGGTTTGAAAACATTGCCATTAATAAATGGGAAAAAAAAAAACAAACGTTCTTCGACTGTCAGATACTTATCCCTTTTTCCTTTCCCTGTCCATTATGGCTTTCTAGTTTTATACTTAGTCATATTTCTATGATGGGTGGTTGCAGGGTTCGCGAGATGACATATCTTCATCTCCATTTGTATCTTCACATGATGAATCCGACCGACCGTTGTTCCTTTCCATACCTAGTCAATTTTATGTCCGCGGTTGACGGTTTGGTGCATACGAACTGGCCTTTTCTTCTTCCCGCCCGTTATCTCTTTTTGGATATATACTTAGTCACCTTTCTATGGTATCTGGTTCCAGATTTGGGGGGATGACATGTAATCATCTCCATCTATATCCTCACATAACGGATCCAGCTGATAGATGTTCCTTTCCATACTTAGCCAATTTTATGGTCATCATTGCGGCATCAGGGCTCACGAACTCGGTTGTTTATCATTCCGTTATATACATATTTCACTTAAAACATCTGCAATATACAATTCCAAT
Organism: Picea engelmannii; assembly: GCA_009831015.1. Lineage (NCBI taxonomy): Eukaryota > Viridiplantae > Streptophyta > Pinopsida > Pinales > Pinaceae > Picea > Picea engelmannii. Next base: position 52,011 of record ML823618.1, read on the forward strand.
GTGGGTTCCTCATATACATTAACTTCGTTCAAAGTATCTGTCGTTTCCTTCCATCCCTAGCAACTCCGCGTCCTTCCTGATATACATCAACTATGCTCTTACTAGTGACAACTGGACACAGTGGTACGAAATATGCTTCTGTGATCTACAATTTATGATTTAACTGGTGAGAACTCAATAGGGGGTTCGAAAGCATTTTCATTACTAAGAAAACACTAGATGTTCTTCTGCGAGATACTTAGTCCTTTTTCCCTTGTCTTGTTCCCATGTATTATCGCTTTCTAGTTATATACTCAGTCGCCTTTCTATGATCACGAGTTCCAACATTGGCCTACCAAATTGGACCGTCTGTTGTTCATTTTCATATAACTTAGTGAATTTTATGCCCACGGTTGTCAGGTTGTCACTTTCAAACTGTGTTGCTTGTTGTTCCGTGATATACATCTTCCACTCAAAAAATTTGTGATCTACAATTCCACTGCGAACTCCTTCGTCCTTTTTCCCTTTTTTTCTTCCTGTGTATTGTGGGACTATAAAGTATGGACATGATATTTTATATACCATGTACGAATTGTGCATTCCATACCTAGCCACTTTTTGAATCGCGGGTTCTCGGGCGGGTGGGCTCAAAATTGGGACTCCATTTTTCTATGCCCTACAAATAGCACCCAGAATTCCACGATATACAAATTGACAAGCGAACCTGTTGGCTATATCACTCAACATTACACTTCTATTATTATGTGTCCTCCAAACAACACTCATATTTCCACGATATAGAAATTGACATGCAGACTCCGGGGTTGGCGGGGTGAAGATTTCCATTGTTTACGGATGGTAATCCCTATCAACTATCTAACAGTATATAAGAAAATTATTTGCAATACTATATTAGATCTTAGTAGTGACAATTGGACATAGGTACGAAACAGTTGGCATCACACCCTTCGCAATATACAAAATGACTACCGGATTTCGACATCGTCCGCTCTTTCGTGTTACAGATTATGCATTCAAATGTTCGGAGCGATACAATTTGAACGTCGGGGCCTCTCATCTTCTACAAAGACCTTGTCAGCCTGTTTTGGATCCTCCTATTGCCAGGTTCACAAAATTTCCAACTCTTGGATACTGTTTCGGGTTGGCACCAAGCTTCGTTCTACCACAGTTCACAAATGTTTCAAAGTATCCCCAGTAACTTCCTCTCATTCCTAATATAGATTGGTTGTGCTCTTACTAGTGATGAATGAACACAATGGTATGAAAAATTTGGCATCCGACCCTCCGCAATATAGAAATTGACTACTGGGTTCACATCTTCTACTCAAAAATTTTGTGATCTACAATTCCACTGTGGAATCCTTTGTCCTTTTTCCCTTTTCTTCTTCCTATGTATTATGGATTTCTGGTTATATACTTAGTCGCCTTTCTATAGTCACGGGTTCTAGCATTGGCGGACTGACATATCTTTATCTCCATCTATATAATCACACGACGAATCTGACCGACCATTTTTGCTTTCCATACTTAGTCAATTTTATGGTCACAGTTGTCGGGTTGGCACTTTCCAACTCTGCTTCTTCTTGTTCTGTGATGTACATCTTGCACTCAAAACTTCCATGATCTACAATTCCACCGCGGACTTCTCAGACTCACAAACTTCACTCTACCACTAGTCAGAAATGTTTCAAAGTATTTGTCGTTGTCTTCAATCCCCACTAACTTCTTGTCCTTTTTAATATACATTGGTTATGCTCTTACTAGTGACTCTTACTAGTGAAAACTACACACACTGATATGAAACAGTTCGCATCCACCCCTCTGCAATATAGAAATTGACTACCGGGTTCTGACATCATCCCCTCTTCCATGTTAGAGATTATGCATTCAAATGTTCTGAGCAATACAATTTGACCATCGGGGAATCACGTCTTATGGGGAGACCTTGTGAGCCTATTTTGGATCCTCCTGTTCACGGGTTCATGAAATCTCCAATTCTTAGTCATTGTTTTGGTTTGGCACATTCGAAATATGTTGCTTCTTGTTCCGACATATATATATTGCACTCAAAAAATTTGTGATTTACAATTCCACGGCGGACTCGTTGGTCCTTTTCCCCTTTTTTTCTTCCCATGTATTATCGCTTTGTGGTTATATACTTAGTCACCTTTCTATGATCGTGGGTTCCAGCATTGGCGGGTTCACATATATTTATCTCCATCTATATAATCACATGACGAATCCGACCGACCGCTATTACTTTCCATACTTAGCCAATTTTATGGTCGCAGTTGTCGGGTTCGCAGTTTCGAACTCTGCTGCTTCTTGTTCCGTGATGTACATCTTGCACTCAAAAATTTCATGATCTACAATTCCACCGTGGACTCCTCGAACTCGCAAGCTTCACTCTACCACGGTTCACAAATGTTTCAAAGTATCTGTTGTTGTCTTTCGTCCCTACTAACTTCTTGTCCTTCCTAATATACATTGGTTATGCTCTTACTAGTGACAACTGCAGACGCTAATACGAAACAATTTGCATCCGGTCGTCCGTAATATACAAATTGACTACCGAGTTCTGCCATCGTCCCATCATCCATGTTACAAATTATGAATTCAAATGTTCTGAATGATACAATTTTACCGTCGGGGCCTCACGTCTTCTGGGGAAACCTTGTCAGCCTATTTTGGATCCTCGTGTTCATGGGTTCACGAAATCTCCAATTCTTAGTCACTGTTTTAGGTTGACGCATTCAAACTCTGCTACTTCTTGTTCCATGATATACATATTACACTCATAATTTCCATGATTTACAATTCCACTGTGGACTCCTTATTCCTTTTTGCCTTTTCTTCTTTCCATGTATTATCACTTTGTGGTTATATACCTAGTCGCTTTTCTATGATCGCGGGTTCCAGCGTTGGTGGGATGACATATCTTCATCTCCATCTATATTCTCACATGACGAGTCCAACCGATCGTTGCTGCTTTCCATACTTAGCCAATTTTATGGTCGTGGTTGTCGAGTTGGCACTTTCGAACTCCGTTGCTTCTTGTTCCATGATATACATATTGCACTCAAAATTTTCGTGATTTACAATTTGACTGCGGACTCCTTTGTCCTTTTTCCCTTTTCTTCCTCCCATGTATTATTTCCTTCTGGTTATATACTTAGTTGATTTTCTATGATTGCAGGTTCTAGCCTTGGTGGGCTGACATATCTTCATATCCATCTATATCCTCATATGACGAATCCGACGGACCATTGTTCCTTTCCATACTTAGCCAATTTTATGGTTGCGGTTACCGGGTTGGCGCTTTCTAACTCTGATGCTTCTTGTTCCGTGTTATACATCATGCATTGAAAACTACCGTGATCTACAATTCCATTGTGGACTCCTTGAACTTGCAGGCTTCATTCTACCATGGCTCACAAATGTTTCAAAGTATCTCTCGTTGCCTTCCATCCCCACTAACTTCGTATCCTTCCTGGTATACATTAGTTATTCTCTTACAAGTGATATACAAATTGCCCTCTGGAATGTCCTACCATACCCTCTTCGTTGTTATGCGTATTACACTCAAAAAAATTTGACACATACAATTTGACCCTCATGCCCTCACCTCGAACGATTGTACCTTGTAACCCTATTTTGAAGCTGCTTTTCCCCATACCCGCGACCTCCGTACTTTCTTACTATGCAATTAGAAACCTTTCATGCTAACAATGCACCATGCAGGAACCGTCAAAATTTTCATTAATGATCAAAACGCTCGAGGAGATCTCCCATTATTATGCATTAAACCAAGATGTGCAAAGAGTTATTTTCCCTTATGATTGTTCATCTCGAACATGCGTCGTCGTGTTGGCCTGCTTAAGAAATCGACAATGCTTAATCGCTCATTGTCGTATCCTCCATGTTTGCATTTCTATGTATGCAATTACTAGTGTTTAATGTTAACAACGCATCATGCAACAACTGTCCAAATTGTCATTAATGAACGAAAGTCTCAAGGACATCTCCCATTCACACGCATTGGACCAAGATTTGCGCAGGGTTATATTATGCCTTCCAACTTTTGATTTAATTCATCATCTGGAGAAAACAAACGTTCTTGTAGACTTATGGCAGCAGGTCGACAACAGTTTTGTGGAGATACAGTAAATATCTTCGGACATCAGGACCAGAACTTCCAATGGTTCAGGGCATACTTTTACTATTCATCACATTCCGCCCAGAACGAAGTGATTTGGACCTCTGGAATAGCTCGTGCAGGCTGCATCCCTGAGGTTTTTTATTGTAATGAGGTGGTCTCTTAGTGTGTCTAAGAATATATTCCAAGCCAAAGAATTATTCCACTGCGCGACCATTCTCATGTTTCTTTGTCACCTCAGGTCTTCCGCGAGATGTTAAAAAATTTCGAGCCAACATTGACATTCAAAGGACAATACTGCAAGAAGTTTCTAGAAAAACATGATAACGGGTTGGACATCTTAGCCGACTTCCTCGAAGACCCAACAACAGTTCCTGAAGATATCACAAGGTTGCAGGTAAGTTCCTTTAGAAATCTATTCCGAGAAATTGTTTGGTTGTTTACAAGAATAACGGGACAAGCATCTACGCAAGCATTTCCCATATAATTATTTATATTTTGTATTTCACAGTGAAGGAACAATACATTTTCGATTGGGGGAAGATAATTTCCATTGATATCTGTTCCAAGTTGTCACGATTCAAAGAATCGAATAAATTTTATATGTCATCCTACTTGATTTTCGCAATAGTGCATTGTTGTCCATTTCCAAAACTTTCTCTTTTCTAATAAAATAAATTGTGGATTTGACCCAGTAACATTTTAGTACAAGGCCATGTGGAGGCTTTGTCTTAGTTTTCAAATATTTTTTGTTAGGCAAGGATGCTCCGTGGATGTCTGGCCAGGCAACCAAGTTTTTGAACAGGAAGGGCACACTTGAAGAAAAGGAAAATTACAATGTCCTCATGGTCTTTGGCTCTAAGGAAAATTCTGCTTTCCTTCCATGCCACATCACAGACAAGATGTTTGTTGTAGAAATAGCAAGGCAATACAACCACTGGTTGCATTCTTTCCATGACAAGAAAAAAAACAGTTCATTCCTCTGCCCTGGAAAGTCGGAGACTTTGTGTGCAGAAACGTCAACAAGATTGACGAGTTTGCCAGCCATTTCAAGAAATTGAACCTAACGTATGTTGAAAGGATAAAAGGGTTCAAACCCAATGGGATTTTTTGAGAACATTTACGGGCAGTTGGCTTGAACATCTCTTTTATCCATAGACACCTGACCGAAGACAGGGACAGTGATGACAACAATCCTGCTTGTGCCGATTGTGACGTGGAGACATTGCAAAGCACGACTTAATTGTACAGACAACAGGGAAAATTATATGGTGAGAAGAGTACCCAGTCCCCTGCTAGCACTCCCAAGAGCACGACATCACGAAGCATCGCTTTGACGGCCCACCCCAGTAAGAAAGAAACCCAGAAATCTTCGAATGGAGGAGGAGATAAGAAACCTCCTCGCACAAAAATTGATAGTTCTCACAAAATTCCACTGACGAAGAAGAAAAAAAACAATGCAGGGCAGGTGGAGGAACTCGAAATTGAAAGTGGACAGCTGCAACTTGAAATTGGAACTGAGTACATGTAGAAAATTGGGTCATCTGCAGTGGAAATAGCTGAGACCGAAAAAAAATTACGAAGATGAATCCTTCGTATTCTAGAGCGTTGTTTTTTACAGACAATGTAAAAGTATGGTCATTGAAAAGAGAGATGTAACAAACAGGAAAGAAAAATCTCACACAGAGATTAACTTTAGGAAAATGCGGTTGTCCCAAATCTCCTCATTTCACAAAGTAACCGATGAAATTCTAAAGGATTCCATTGGAGGAATTGAGACGAAAAATGACCAACTGAAAGAACGCCTCAATGAATTTGAGCAGGATTTCATTGCAACCCTAGAATTTTCCAGTCCTTTAGAAAAAATCCTACCTGCTACCACTGCAGCCAAGATGAAAGTATCCTCTACCCTCCGTGCATGCTCTAGAGCCCTTATAGAGAATAACATCAAAAAAAGAATGCAGCTAGTTACTGAAGCCTGGGAAACATCGCAAAATTTAGTTTCCTTTGAAAATAAGGCAAATGAATTCCTGGAACATTTGGAGATGAATTTAAAAAATGATCAGCGTTTCTGTGAAGAGATGCTGACCCATTTTGCCAACTATGTCGTCAACACATCGGAACTGAAAAGAAGACAAGAGAAACTCCCCTCCCCAAAGCAGACCAAAAAAATAAAAGCATGCTGGCAAAAGAAAGTTAACAACTTGGAGCTCATTGTCAAATCATGTAAACAAGCCATATCAGAAAAGGAAAATTTATTCATAAGCCTACTCCAAATAGACTTAGACGGAAGTACCAATGAGGTTCAAGACCCAAAAATAATTCTCAAATCCTTGTCAATAACCAAAGAAGCCTTCCATGAACAAGTTGATATTTTAAAGGGGTTGTCTTTCGAAAAAATTTACGGCATAGTTTAACATCATCTAGATGAGCACGAGTGTTGGGTACTAGACTATGCAGCACATAATGAAGAAATTGAACAAAGTCTGCATAGTATTTCAATGGATCTAAGGAAATTAGAAAATGACCTTTACGAAATCCGGGATGAAATCAACATGGCCCCCATGAAAAGCTACATCGAAGAATGGTTCCAACAGAGAATGTACAACCTCGTCCAGGAAGGGCAACAACCGGTCGACAGGACTCCACTGACCATCGACGACAGCAACAAAAACGCATCGGCTTCATAGTAAGTCTATACTGACATCTTGTTTTATTTATCAATCCAGTTTTATTCTATATTGTCATCTTGCTTTCTTTATCAATCCAGTTATCACCTCTTTAAATAGAAAACTGTAACCAAAGAATCACAACTTCCAATGTCTTCTTTTCAGGTCTTCCTCTCTACCGTCGCGCACTTCTTGCTTCGACATTCCTAATTCTTGTACTTATTTCTTTTTATGGTCCGCAAGAGCCCCAATCCCAGTCTATATGACAAACACATTTAAATTTCCAGAAATATGTAACACACATTATTATTTTTTGGTAAATTTCAAAGAAAACTGATTCGGGAATGCCTTTATTGTATACTGAATTTTGGGTGTCCAGGAACCTTTCTTGTTTGTTCCAAAGAAAACTAATTCGGGACTGCTACATTTGTTGTGTCCTATTGTATGCTAAATTTTTTGTCTTACACGACGTTGTTACTATTTTTTGTCTTACACGACGTTTCGTATCCATTTGAATATGTATCTTTGGAGAGAAATTTCATGTCAATGATCTCATATTTGAAATCTAAATGAAAGCAATTTACCAACATACTTATGTATAAGTTGTCGAAACGGAGCAACAACAAACTTCTTACTCCATGCCCTACATGTAAAGATCCTTCAGTCGTCTACCTAATTGAGAATATCACATAAGAACGACATTTTCCTCAAATGTCTTACTAATAATGTAATCTAATCTTTGTTATTCATGTAATATGAACGAGTATAGTTATGGGCAGGATAATGTCACTTTTTATATAGCAAGCTCATCCATATTTGAATGTTGTTTGACCTTTTTATCAACATTCAAGAAAATGATAAAATCATGATTATTGCGAGAAAAATACACCTTACATTTTCTTAAGGGACTTTGTAGTAAATCTTATATTTCAATTTCTTGGTTAATAACTTTTGGTGGATTTGAACCATCCAATTGTGACAATGACATATTATGGTAAATTATTTCAAAATAGCTCAAATCGTGATCCCTTCTTTTCTTTATCTTCATGCGTAGTTATTATAACAATGTTACTTTGCATTTTAAACTACATTATTTTTCTCTCTCTTTTTTGTGTTTTTACGAATTGGAGATGCAAAATAGAACACAATAAGAAGGCATCCTTTTTTGTGCCCCATGTGTCCTTATCATGCACACTTGTACATCTTAATAGTGTGCTATATATGTCATTTTCATGAATATTATGTCATTTTAGTGTCTTTGCTAGCATCTTATTGGCATCCTCCTATTACATTTATTGTCTTTTTAACATCCCATCAATGTCCTTGTAGTTGTATTTTGAGTCCTAATCATGTATTATTATTAGCATCCTTTGTGTGACATCAATGTAGTAGTGTCATATTAGTGTGCTAATTGTGTCATTTTAGTGTCCTATGTGTCTCATCAACGACCTAGTAGGCCTTTGATGCATCCTAATAGTCTTAGGTGTCTCATCAGCCTTGTACTTGCATCACAAGTGCATCTTGGTAGCATCATAGATATGTCCTAATAGCATCCCAAGTGTCTCATTTGTGTCCTAGTTGTGTCATAGTAGAGTCCTAGTAACATCTCATTTACATCCTAGTTGTGTCTTATGTACATCCTATTAGCATCTTAACGGATGTCCTCGACATTTTGGTAAATACCTTTTGGCGTCCAAATGACATCCTCTCATTACCTTCTACATATATCTTAGAGTCATTATTGTGTTGTTTTAGGTATTCTAGTCTTGTCAAGTTGTGTCCATGTGGTTTCTAGTATATCCATCTTGTTATGGCATTGTTGCATTTTTATATTGCAAACTTGACATTTTTGCGTCTCATATTTAAATATCATGTTATTGCATCTCCTTTGTCCTCTTTGTCTCCTCCTCCAAATATATTTATCCATAACAAATTTTATCCTTGTTGAAATTTTTAATCACCCCCCTCTTGTGCCATGGGTTTTGATAAAAGATGTAAGATTTTTCATGCTTGTAGAAAAGATAAGCATTTTTAAACACCATGCCTAAAACTTAAGAACAAAAAACTCTAGTTGTACAAGAAGAAAGTGATGTACTTCAAAAAGACAAAAATGTCATCCCATAATGTAATTACCTATTGTTACAACAAACTCAAATGTAATATTAATAATATTGTATGGATCAATATAAAATAGAATTAACTTTTTCATTACAAATATGGAATTGACTCACTATATAGGTTGACTAGATTTTCAAACATAAATTCTAAAAAAAGTTTCTTTATGAGAGTTTTGTCAACAAGATGCACTTACCTGCAATGTTGTAAAAACATCTATAATGTTGTTGATTTTGAGTATCCAAACAAGGTAGAATGGTTGAATGTTGATCTAAAAGAGAACCCCAAAGAAATCAAAAAACTTGTCAAACAACTTTTTAATCACCCCCCTCTTGTGCATGATTTTAATCCCCCATCTTGACTTCATGGAACATGCAACCAAACTAAGTAGCAACACAAACTCCTTTGAAGAAAGTAAGAGGAATATGCACACATTGTCATAAGTGTTGTACTTTTGATAATCCTTGGTTCAACTATATACATAATACACATAATATTAAAAAAGGGTATGTAAGTGGGAAAGAACATAGAAAGAGAGTTAATCCATATCCTTGACATTTTATGTAGTGCAATCTCAAGCACTTCCTCAACCACCTCCTTTCCTCCAATGGTTACATTAGTCTTATATATAATTCTTGAGGTGTTATTTCATTATATCTTGTCAAAAAAACTCCATAGACAAGTGTATATATTCCACAACAATATAAACATACACAAAAGTGCTTCTTGTGTAGCATATGGGGACACATGCTAATGAGTATATATACTACTTCGTTAAGGTAACTACATGTATTATTTGTGACCCAAGTAATCATGATACCGACCAATGTGCAAATATTTAAGAGAAATATACTAAGAATCACAATATGATACAAAAAAAAACTATTGATCAAGTTGATATGAATTGATTACTACTCTACTTCATGCATAGGGGTTCAAGCCAATAAGAGATACATTAAATCAGGATCCCTTGAACAAATACTTAGAAAGTGATTTAGAAGTGGACTATGCTTAACAAACGAAAGTCTTTGATAAATCTTTGCAAGATTAAATGAGTCCAAACATTTTGAACATGCATATAAATATGTATGGACAAATAGGTACACTTTTATTGATGCTAGCAAGCAACAATTATAAAGGTATATTACTTTAAGGATAAAGGGAATACTCAAAGACACCCAATGCTCGCTCAAAATTTATGATATTATTAACTCACTCTTGAAATTAAACAAAGTCAGACTTAATCAAACAATGGTACACAAGTATCACATCATTGTTGTTGCTAATAAGGATTCAAATATCACAGTGGACATTGACACCATGCCCTTGAATATCTAACCATGTTCCTTCATAATATGGATGGGCATACTCTACCTTCACAACTTTCTAAATTGTAGTAATATGCTACAATCATGGTGTGTGTTAGTGTTCTTAGATATGGTGTGCATCGATGCCACTTCTCTACCATATTTATGTGTGCCCAATTTGGAAATGTATACATGTTTCTCTCAAAGAGGTAAATATACTTTGTGTTTTTCACCTCATGTAGTGACAATAAGAATTACATTGTTGATTTGTTATTTGACTATGGTGATTTTTATAGTTATTAATGCTACAAAATTAGCAAGATTCAATTTAATTTAGTAGTGGAGTTCCTTGTATGGGGTATTAATTCCTCTTAATATATATAAAATGGTCTTTTTTGGATCCTTTGACTCAACTTTCGATGATATGATTGACTTGATACTTGAGGGGTCCTATTATTGATTCAAAATCATCACATATTGGTGGTCTTTTTCATTCTACATATTTATTCTCTTTTATTTGGCTCTCTTCTTATCACCTTTCATTATCCTACTTAACACTTTAGGCCACTCTTGTTAGCGCCTTTGTTTCTTCTAAATAAACTCTTATTTGGTATTATAGTGGTAAGATAGATGAGGGTGAATGTTCCAAGACAACCTTGTGTATTGTGTGAGCCTCAAGGAAAATAGGGGACAGGAGAGAATACAAAAAAGGGAGAGAGAAGATAATAGAAGATGGAAGAGAGAATAAGAAGAAGAGGGGTAGAAGAAGGAGGAAGAGAACAAAAAGGTTAAGAAAAAGGAAGGAGAGTAAAAATAGGAAGAATAAGGATGATGAGAAGAAGAGGAGGAGGAGAAAGGAGGAGTGGAAATAAAAGAGGAGGAGGAGGATAAAAAGTGGAATATGAAGGATGATTTGGGGAAAAATAGGAATAAGGAGGAAGAGGAAGAGAGATAAGAAAAGGAGTAAGATATAAATCACTACACTTGACAAATCCCATAAATCCCTATGTTTTTTTCATTTTTTTTAATTTATTCTACATTTTTCCAAGCAAAACCATACCCATTTTACATATGCACCCTACCACCAAAACCCATAGAAATATAACTAATCCCCCCAAATACCAAACCTTGTTGTTAAAAACCATTCCCCCAATGAATTCCAAACACAACAAACATAAAATTAAATACCCCAATCACAAAAAACTTGAAGAAAAGATTTTGGGAAAAATGAAAAAGAACGGTAGATTCTTATCTTTGATCCAAATGGGAAATCAATAAATAGTTATTGGACCCAAATCCAGAATCTTGAGACACCAAATCCCCACAAACTCTAGACAATAAAATTCAAAAATGAACCCAAGAAAGTGGCTTGAAAGTCACTTAAATGAGAAATGTAAGAGCATAATGACTCAACAATTAGACTTGTATCCTTTTCTCATTTGTGTTTCACTTGTGTCTCTTTCATGCATCATAATTTCCTAAATTTGGTACCACTTGGGTACCAATGAGATGATAGAGGGGTGATAATGAGATGCAAAAAGTGATGCAATTGAGTTGCAAAAATGATAAGAGGACACAAGAAGATTAAAAAATGGACACCTAATTAAGACACAAAAAAGACTCATGTGCATTTTTTTTTTCAATTTATGTATATACGGATGCCAAATTAGAACACACAATGGCCCTATTGTAATAGTGGCTCCCCCATGTTTTCGTCACTTTCACTGGAGCACTAATCATTCCTCTTATGTTTTCCCTCAAATATATTGCAATTGAGCCATATTAGGCCCGTCATGGCACCATGGCCATTAATGCCCCACTCTTTTATGACCATATCCATCAAACCCTCACTAATGACGGTGAGGAAACCAACAATGCAATACTGTTAGAATGACAATCTCTTCACCTTGAGCGATCATTATTACAAATGAAGGAATCTATTTCTAGTTTTCCTTCTTACCAAGCATTAAGTTGAATGGGTGGAAATCCTTATGCAAGATTGGTATAACCATGATAGAAAATATAGTTAAAATATGGCCAAGGATAAGTCCTAATTGGGTTATATACTTTCAAGTAGTAGGGAATTGGAGAAAATGTTCCTTAAAAATCAGCGTTGGTTTTGCTTCTAGTAAAATGAAAAATCCAATATTTTTAGCAAAGACCATAGGGGAAGAAACCAATCCTTCATTTTCTTTTCCATTTTGAAATGATGAATCTAATACAACAACATATCCTTCATTTCCCCTTTAAAAACACTCCCCATAACTTATGTACTCCTAGGTTCCTCGTCCTCATCTCCATCCAGTTCTAGTTGACATTCTTCTGAATGAACTATATCATTAAGGATTATATCAACTGCCCTGTTTTTCTCTTCATCTTCTAAATCCTCTTTAATTTCTCCCTCTTCTTTCTCTTCCATACTTGCTTAAATATACTCACCTTTTTCATCAATATATTCCATGCCTATATGTTTTTTAGGTGGATGTTTTTTGTTAGTAGATGAAGCTTTATGGATTTTTCTATTGAAAGAATTTTCTATATGTGTTGATTTCATCTCAAGGGTGATTATGGGGGACATTGCACATAATTTATCTTCCTCTTCTTTAGTACCAATATGTACCACTACACCCCTCTTTAATGCATGTTTGGACATAGAAAATATGTCTATGTTACTTCTCTTGAGCCTACATGTATCCACTTAGGAATCTAATGGTACTTCACCATCTTAGTAAGCCAATGCATCTCCTCATCCATCCAATCAAATAACTCTAGGTATTCTTTGGTTTTAATAATTAAACAATTTACTTTTGACGTTGAAGGGACACTATGTGTGGTTTCATGGTTCATCTCTTCATGTAAAAGAGTCTCCAGTGTCGTATGCCTCTTTTCTTGTGATGTCCTTTGATTGAAATAGCTTGCATTTATTTCCTCATCTTCAGTATCAATTTTATAGTGTTGGATGTTTTTTTTTAAATGCACTTACATTAACCAAATGCATCGGTGTGTTATCATCATAAGTGCACTAGTGAAAAACTATACCACAAACAGAAGGCAATAATATTTTTTTTTTAAATGTTTGTCAGAGATAGAGGACATCCTTCTCGAAGACCCCTATTGGAACGGAAGGAAGTCGAGGGTGCTCCATTGATGAGAGCACAAAATGTGGGCGATTCAATGCAAATAATTATCTAGTTTACCATGTTTAAATTCATTCCTAGTTGGATTAGAGCAAGCCTAACAAATGTCCAATTAACTTTGTTGTATGATTTAGAAAGGTCAAGTTTCATGACAAAGGAGGACACATTTTTAATCTTTATGGTGTGCATAGCTTCTTGGGTAATAGAGACAACATCATGTATTTGACACTTGAACAAGAAACCATATTTTTCTTCGGAAATGACATCAGTTAAGATGGGATTCAACCTAGAGGTGAAGATTTTTTCTATGAGCTTATAAATCAAATTGCAGCATGATCTGGTCTAAATTCCTCAAAAGTGGTCACTTATTTCCTTTTTGGAGCTCAGGCAAGAAAAGTTGAGTTGAAAGACCCCCAAATTTTCTTGGACTCTTGGGATTCTTTTACAACTTTTAAAATGTTAGCTTTGAGAATATCGTAAAATCCAAGATAGAATTCAAATGACAACCCATATGAACCCAGGCTTTTTCTTTTTGAGAGAAAGATAGAGTCTCAAAGATTTATTTTTCTGATATCTCTTCCATTAAAGATAGGTTCAGTTCCTCATTCATTGCGTTAGGAAACAAGGAGATCACATTTAGAATATCCCTAATTGGATAGAATGAAGGAGATTTTAATACATTTGAAAAATATTATTTTCATGCTTCTACAATTTCATCAAATTATGTTCTTACTCGACCATCCACATCTTTTATTTCACCGATGGTGTTAACTACCTTGCAATAGTTTGCATAACTGTGGAAAATTGTGTATTATTGTCACCTTCCTGAATCCAAATCGCTCGGATTTTGAGTCTCCATTTGGATTACTTATTTGCTAATATCTCTTTCTTTCATTTCAAGAGATCATCCCATAGGATTTCCTCATCCCTAGAAAGAGAATTGACCAATCGATCTATCAACAATACACCAATAGTTGATTCCACCTCTTATAGATTTTTCTTATTCTTTTTATAGAACTCCCTCTCCCATTTCGATGTTGCCTTTCTAATATTGGATATGTTAAAGGAAAATTGTTCCATATATGAGTGACCTTCATCCGTATTTAGTTGAATCCAATTTTTCTGAACCAGGTTTCGATACTCCTCTACCTAGAGCCAGGCATGATTAAATTCCATCGGGAAGAATGTCGAGGACATTTTTTTTCCATGACCAACATAATTGGCATGTGGTCGAAGTATCCTCCTACCACTACCCTTGACTTGAAATACCATCATTTTTCAAACAACTTCTCAGAAAGGAGAAATACGTCTAGCCTTTTGGCTATTAGATCTTTTCCTTTTCACCCATTCCTCTAGGTATGAACCATTTTTTCTAGCTCCAAATTGACTAAATGATGTTGTTGGATCCAGTGTGAGAAAAAACTACCTTGTGAATCTGGATGAGCCAAGGAGCCCCAAACTTCATGAAAATAAAAGTAAAAACTTGAATCCCCCCCCTCTAATACAAAATTTTGAGAGTTTAAAATCCCATAATCCCCCAAAACCTTCCAAAAACTAACATGGTTAGCATACGGGCCATACATGTTTATTAGATTGAATGTGGAGAAAAGGACTACGTATATCAACTCCACCACTAAACCTGACAGGATTTAGGTGTTTGAAAGAGTGCAAAGATGTGGGCTCCACGTTGATAGTAAACCCCCAGAGAGACCAGAAGAGTTTGACACACATAAAGACCAATCTTTAAGAAAACCCCACATGATTTCAATCGCCTTATCACTACAACACATTGTTACCTGCAACATAATGGCATTCGGTCTATGTTCTTAAACCAATATTTTCATAACCTAACCCTCTAGCATCATTATGGAAGAGGATGATATCTTGGGACCTCTGACCTTGGTTGTCTGCACTCTAAGGGCCTCAAATATGGTAGAATTCTTACAACTTTTCATTTATTTTTCCACCTGGATTTTTGCAACGGAAATTGACAATTTCCTTCCCACATTCTCCCCGGGGACCTTGTCCAGAGCTAGGATGTTATGAGAAATATTACCCTGTGAACGGGTTAATATATCCTTTGGACCAAGACCCCTACATTGGTCCAAAGACAGAATAAAACAAATGGTTTCTACTTTCCTTATAGATCTAGTTCATTAACCTATATATAGAATAAGGAAGACACACCTGTTTCATGAAGTTTGTTCTCGTTGCTCCATCTTTTTTCTTTATTGTTCCAATTCCTTCAGTGATCAAAGAGACCCGCAAGACAAAGGAAAAACCTTTATACTTCTACTATATTTCATTAGATGAAAACCATATCTATCTATACCCAATTTAACTTAAGCATAGACATTACAATGAACAATCATAATGAAAGGAATAGGCCAAGTTGATATTAAATTGGAAATCCAAAAGAAGGAACTTACAAATCGTGTTGATGTCTCAGCAATATTTTCCAAGCTCTCCTCATCCAGCCCTTGCATGAAATTATTGATATCAAAATGGTGATGCTTCAATAGATTATTTCTCCTAGGATCAAAGGTTTGACACCTAAAATCTTCCCCCTTCACCTTGGAAATGCCTTCAATTTATAGGATTTGGAGGCTCAACCACCATAGGATAATTAGGAAATTGGTTGAGTATATTGCTCCATGAGTTGGGATTTGATCCTAATATACTTCCATAGGATAGGATTCGACCCAAAACCATCCCATCCCTTCAAATTTGTCCCTTAAGAAAAGGCGAGATTCACCATATTTTCCTCTAACCAAAGTGGCGCTCCCCCTGCGTTAGAGACAGGGTGTCAGTTATGCTCCCTGAATAAGGTAAAGGGAGCATTGGCACCCCCTAAGATTGGACATGGGAGTGCCACCCTTCATAAATACCCAAAAATGGTCAAATTTTCCAAGTAAAAGGTGTGGTTTCGGACCTCAAATGGTGGGTTTTCTCTTCCAAATTGACTTAGGGATTGTGACAATTGTGTTTCATGGTGTCAACTAGTTGTGAAACTTATAAAAGTGCATGTGAAACTTAGAATGGTGAATGTGACACTTGATATAGTGCATGTGACACTTAACAAGGTGCATACGTCACTTTGCGACACTTGCGGCACTTAGGGTGTGACACTTAAGTGTGGCATTTTGATGTGTAACACAAGCCCTCGACACAAAGGTCCTCAACCACTTTATGAGACCTTTATCAAAGGTAATACTTAGACTCAACCGATGATGCACTAATATATTTTTACATAAAATTTGAGGGGTGGTCATTAGGGGGAGGGGCTCTCTTTGAAACACAAGTGCTAGGAATAGGAGAAAGGGGACCTTATGTAGAGATAAAACCCTCTTAAGAAGAGGAGAAAATACCCATGTGCCCTCCACCTAGATATTTAGAATGGGAATCATTGACAACTAGAATAGAGGGTGAGATAGCCTTCCCCTCCCCGAGGGCCTCAACGCAATTATCATTGATAACCCCATCAAAAGTTTTTTTAAAATATTTGAAATTATGATTAGGATAATTCAATGAGGAAAACATACTTGGGGGGTTCTGAAATGATTAATTGTCGTTATTGGAACCCACATCTCCCTTTTTTGTCCTTTTATCCTTGAAGGTCTCCGAAGATGTACCCTTACTCTTCCAATTTTTTTAAAAAGGCAGAAAGGAGAAAGTTTGACATCTGCATTGTGCCTAGACATGGTCGAATTTTGTACACCCAAAACATCGGAAAGGAACCCTCTAGTAATTGAACTTATACATCCATTTGTATCCTCCCCACACCAGTTCAACTTTGACCACCAGACCATCCTTGAGGTCCACCTCAATATTGACCCATGCCCATTTACAATCCATTTTAGACTACCATCCGAGCTCGTAAGCGACATACTTACCAAGCATACTTCAAATGGTGATCATAATTCATGCCAAAATACCATAGGTAAGTTCAGAAGTATCTTTCATTTTTTTTATGGGGATATGGATCCTCAAGTCAGGTTGAAGAATATGGCCCATTCCTTCAAGTATAGGCCTAATGGTCCCCATCCCCATGACCTATCAAAAATCATCTCAAGGTCTTCCTTGGTATGGAATTGAAACAGATTCATCCTCATGAAAAGGTATGGAATTTTGGTCTATAACCCAAAAAAATCATCCAATTTTCATCCAGCCACGCGCCTATTGCATGCACTAAGACTACCTTCCTACAAAACCTCCAAATTGTAGCTCAACCCATCATCTCCAAGATTTCATCGATTTCCACATCCCTGCCAACTTCCATGTAGTGTTTTTCTTTGTAGACTTTCCAACACTTTTTTTTTCCTTATAGGCTAAGAGAAAACTCATGTGGGACTCTCAGACGCAAGATTAACACCACCACTAAAAACTCTATCAACTGAGTGTGGAACCTTTACATGAAAAGAGTTTTAAATAAGACTACCTTCCTTCACCTTGGAATGAGAATTCAATGGACATAACGATTATATCCCTTTTGGATTTGAACACGACTCCTCGATATCTACATGTTGATGATGAACCATAAACGCCACTCCTAGATTTCCAATCTGCATCATATCAGATGGTTTGTAAGTCCCCATGGGAGAAAAACGTTTTAAGACTTGCCCATAGATGAAGTCTTCTTCCATGATGAATATTTAATCTATGCTAAGAAAATATTGGTTGTATTCCACTGCATCAAATTCCATTTATTACGAATGGACCCCATTGTGCTACTAAAAACAATTGGAGACCCAGAACCCTTGATCCATCCCAGTTGGCCTCCACCAGACTTCGTGTGCCCAACTTTGATTTAATATGGGGAATTAAATACCCTCCCTCGGAGGATGTGCAGTACCCATGCCCATATGTGAGAAAGTAAGTGTGGCCATGATTTGGAACTTTCCTATATTTACAATCAAAAGGAAGAACCACATCCCCCCATGCTAGAGTGGGCCCTTCAGCTCTATATAAATGAGACCATAACCGAAGCTTCCATTACTCACATCAGTAAGATGCAACCCCTAACCACTCTAATTTTACCATGGCATATCGAATTTCAATTAACCTATAAATCCTAATACATTGCATCACCCTCCATATCAATTGTTCAACACACATCGAAAATATTATTTATTCGTTTGTTCAATTTGTGTTTGTATTATGATTAGAAAAAATCGCACTGAAAACTCAACTAGCGATGAACCTTTACAAAGTTGTTCAAATTTATTACACTTTCTCCGCAAAACACAAAATAAGGGCTCCATGTATCATCCAACCAAGTCAAGAACATGAATGAAAACATTTTCTATGAAAAAATGTTAGATAATAATTAATATAATTCAGCCGCATTTCCATGCCCAATAATGGTTAACAATCCTCTGTTGATATCCAACTACAATTTATAGTTGGTTTCCTTCATCCACAATTCACTACTCTAAATACTTTAAATGAAACATTTATTTCAATATTATGTATTTATCTTATGCTCAACTTATATTTCTTTGTAAAATAATTAGGTGGTGCAACACCATTAAACTCAACCTATGTCAAAATCACTTTGTTTTCATAAATAAAAAAATCTTGATTGCATCTTGTAAATCCTTTTGTAAATCAAAATATGTGATCAAAACTTTAGATTCATTATGCCTCCTATTAATTACACCAATATATGTTGATAAACATCTTACAAAGTGAACATGATTCCTTTTCATGTGATTGATGTCAATCTTCTTAATTGACTTCAAGCTTAGCAAACAAGTTCCATGTATGCATTCTGGAACTTATTCTATTGTAATTTGTACATTGTAGTGTATCCTCACAATTTGCAATAAGAAGAGGTGAAAACATGAGGAGAATTATACAACAACCTTTGTTTCTCTCTTGATCAATGTAAAGTCAAATAAAAATGGAGACAGTGAAGTGAAAGATTTGAAAATGGATCAAAATGAAACTATGTTAGATAACAATACATAATTCATGAACTTTTCTAAGATAAGTGGCACATATATAATGATGGTTCTAACAGAAAAGCATTACATCTATGAAAATAAAGTTATCTTTTGTGAAGGAAACCACCCAACAATATGTTGCATATACAGATGTTGCACATGTAGGGGAAGAGAAAATTTTGTTTTCACATTCAATCTTAAATGTAAGAAAACATTTCCAAGCCAAAATATATGAGGACATAGTTTGTTGTATGACAATGTTTATCTAACATGTATATGTATCTATGCGATTGAGGTACTTGAAGGAATAATTATGCGGCTAAGGTTCCAAGACACCTAATTATTCGAACATGCCACTAAGATTTAAGGGTTAGAATATTGTTTGTATCCATGGGCTGAACAAGAGGTGTTTGCTCCTCTATGAGAGGGGCGTCATTCTATCATTTTCATTTTCCTAAGATTCAACAAAAGGTTGTGTTTGTGTTCATGATTGTTATTGGCTTAGCAAGAGTTGGTATTGTCTTTGTCAGTATAGGCTTACAAAACCTGGACAAAAACATGTCCTTAACATAAGATGTTTTTTACATGTTTTGTAGGCTTATAATGACAAAGACAATACCAACTTCTGCCAAGCCAATAACACTCAATAACATAAACATAACCCTCCATTGAAGCTCAGTAATATCAAAATGATAGCAATGGCTCCCCTCCTCTGGGAAATTAAACACCTCTCACTAAGCCCATGGATATAAACAATATTTTCTCCCCTAAATCTTAGTGGCATATTTGAATAAATTTGGTATCTCAAAACCTTAGCTGCATAATTACACCATCAAGAACCTCAACCACATAGATACATATACATGTCAAATAAACAATGCCATATAATAAAATATGTCCCTATAGTTTTTGACTTGGAAATATTTGTTTACCTATGAGAGTGAGACGTGAAAACAAAATTTTATCTTACCCTACATGTGCAACATCTGTATATGCACATATTTTTGGGTGGTTTCTTACACTTAATCTAGTTTTATTTTTATGGATGTAATGCCATTCTAATGGAACCATCAATATATATATGCCAAATTACCTTAGAAAAAGTCATGAATTCCATATTGCAATCTAAAGCAATTTCATTCTAATCCATTTTTAAGTCTTTCACTTCAGTGTCTCCTTTTTCTATTTGGTTTTACATATATCAAGAGATAAACAAAGGATATTGTAGAAATATTGATATATTGGCACCTTTCCTTGTTGCAAATTGTGGGGATGAAAGAAAAAATGGAGAGTAGACATATTTTCTTTCACACACCAAAAATGTTTTGAATGTTATTAAATCAATGAAGCACTACACACATATATACACATAAATTTTGGCCTTAAGATAGACTAACTATCTTAGCTATATAATCAATGAGTTGAAATAATATTTCAACTATAGTCCAAATCTAGGAGCTAAGTAAGTTGGACCAAATCTCTCATATCCATCTTATTAACAAACTCCTAAAGGTTAGGATCTACCCAACCACGTAGAGAATAATCTCTACATTACAATAATCAAATACATTTAACAAATCTCAACATTATTGTATGATGAATAATTTCACACTTTAAGAACAAGAAAAGTAGGAGTTATAATTCCCAACACCCTCCCTTAATGATTACTTGTCATGATCTCTCGCAGATAAGGTCTTCATAGTCATCTCTTAGCATGTCAAAATCTTGCAAGCTATGAACTCAATAAAGTTGCCACCTATTCCTCTGAAAGGTGTAGTCTCCCCGTTGTGACCCAAGTTTTCCAACACCATTGAACACCATTATAACTTGTAATGTCTCATAACTATCCTAAAGGTATGATGTTGAACTTCCATATCTTGGATCTCTCATGAACTATATCAATAAGCAATCCCCACATGCTTATCTCGCAACCCCAGTGAGGCATAGTTTGTATGATCCCCTACAACACCTTAGACTATCTGAACAACCATCCATCTAAATTGAGCTTGTACTTGATTTCCCTCAGAAGATCCAAATTCTTCCGTTGTGCCTTTGATTTTGGAGATTCACCACTTATTTCACAAACAAAATAAATCAAACACACTTATAATAATTAAAAATTGTTTACTACTAATTAATATAGTTTCCCCCTCTTTCCTTTAAGTCTCATGTTGAAGTCAATCAGACACCCTAATGATATGATATAGAATTTGGTTGGTCCCATAGTCTTTAGAATTACCACCCCCCCGAACTAAGAAAGTAACTATGTAGGCCCCCCACGCCACTGGATCATACATACCCTTTAGCAGCATATCCAGAGTTGAGCTCATTGTAGTATCCGATGAAATTGAGGCCTAGATAACAATGTCACATAGTAAGGTGCAACTCCAACAACGTATCAATCCTCTAACAACTTCCTTCAAACCTTCACGCGACTCTTTGTTCATTTATGTAGTCAAAAAAATTGTACACTTTCAGGTTCGTACCATCCTCATGGGTCGACAACGGAGTGATATTGACATTGTGTTATTAAATCACCAATGATTGGAGCAATGGAAGAGGTGAGGAGATCTCTAATTGGACCCAAGTCCAGAACTCTCCAACACAATGACCCAATTCCTAACACACAATGAATTTGAGCTAAAAGAAATCTATGAATCATTGAATCACATATAGATTAAACATATCGCCAAACTACATAATGAACTTCAACTCCAATGCAAAGTGAATTTTCATCTGAAAAACAAATCTAGACCACCAAATCCCATCTATAGAAACTCTTCATGATTATTATTTCTCATAATGGATGATTACTTACATGAGTAATATATTTGTTGCATAATTAATTTCCAATGGTTTCCAATTCTTAGTTGATGTTATAATGAATGATTTTAGTGATGGATCATTTGAACAATTCATAATATGTATGAATTAATGATTCCATTGATATTGATAAATAGTTGGTGAAAAATGATCATGAGAAGCATCATTATTTTTATTGCAAAACCACCAACAATGTTAATTTTTCATTGTGAGGCTCATTGGGTTAACATATGAAACTTTACTTAGGAATGTTCAACAATTTATTTATTTTTTTAATGATTTTGTGTTTAAGGTAATAGTGATATCCAAATTAACAATTATTTTAATTTTAATTTAATTTACACATTAATCACAATACTTAAGTCTAATGATTGATCAAAGTGGTGCAATGGGTAACTAAATACATTTTTTTGTTTCTAAGGAAAAAACATAACTTTATATTTAAGAATAAAAAGTTAAATATGTGTGTAAAGCACTAACAAAAAAACTCTAATATAAAGTCCATTAAACAAAATCTTAGCCAATATTCTTCTAACCTGACAATTATATATCTTATATGAGATCTAAATGGTACAGATCTCTACATACCATAATGGTGAAACCAACATTATAGTAAAATTGTCTTCTCAAAAGTCTGGTATTTCAGCAAGTCTCATCGAATGAGAGATAAGTAACATAAATAGACAATAATATCAAGAGATTAGAATTAGGGGGAAGAATGGACTATGATGTCCCTATCCTCCCTCTGTTTTTCCCAAATCAAGATAATGCAAAATTCAATGCACAACTATTCAAATGCTAATGAAAAGCTAGCATAAATTCAATTACATAATCAAAATATAAATAAAGATTGGACTTACTACAAACAACACGAGATAACTTGGTGAACTTGGAACTTTTCACACCATAAGCACCCATTTATGTTGGGGTGTTAATTATGAATGAGATGTTTCATTAGGGATAAGGGAAAATGTGGAAATTATGTACATTTCAATGTATTTCCTGTTGTGTTAGTGCAT
>ML823619.1:127963-144880 GCA_009831015.1 Picea engelmannii
TTACTCCACAAAGCGTCTTCCCGTGAGGGCTTTCACCATAAGGGGACCACTTTGGAGTTCATCCATATTTACTTCTTATCAACCATGAAAAAAAAATAATGAGTCATATTTACATCAAACACTATTGGGTCCATTACCCAAATTTTTGTGCTATGGGTCTTTCTTCAAGGGTTGACATCAATGACAACCAACCTTAATCAACACAAGGCGTGCGCCTATTATAAACATGAAAAATTTCAACGCATACAACCACGTTTTGAAGAAATTTCAACATTGGCCCCATTCATTGCTCATTGTGTGGTTTCAATGGATGACATTGTCGATGGGAAGGTTGGAAGTTCCAAGACATTTCAAGAGAGTTTCGACAAAGATTCTATAGAAGGGAATGACAAATGATGAAAATGAGATTGACGTGCATGATGAACATTGATGAAAACACGGAAAATATTGAATATTATGTTGGGACATTAGAAATACTTGAGTTTTGAAACCCTCCCATATCGTCAAGGCACATGTCTAGTCAAACCATGTCAAATTTCAATGCATACAATCACATTTTGAATAAATTTCAACATTGGCCCCATTCATTTCTCACTGTGCGAGGCCGGTGGATGACATTGGTGAAGGGAATGATGGAAGTTTCAAAACATTTCAAGATACTTATGAGAAATATTATATAGAAGGGAATGAGGAATGATGGAAATACGATCGATGTGCATGATGAAAATTGATGCAAACGTGGACGATAACAAAGGTTATGTGGGGACATCAAATATACTTGAGTCTTGAAAGCCTCCCATACTATCATGGCATGTGTCCAGTATAACCATGTGAAATTTTGACGCATATAGGCACAAATTGAAGAAATTTCAACATTGGATCCATTCATTGCTCAC
The DNA here is from genome assembly GCA_009831015.1 of Picea engelmannii. Lineage (NCBI taxonomy): Eukaryota > Viridiplantae > Streptophyta > Pinopsida > Pinales > Pinaceae > Picea > Picea engelmannii. Next base: position 128,860 of record ML823619.1, read on the forward strand.
TATGCAGGGATGGTCGAAGTCATTTGTGATGGGTTGATTGGAATTTCCATGACATTTCAAGAGATTTCCAACAAATATTCTACAAATAGAAATAATGAATGATGACAATGATATTACGTCCATGATGACCATTGATGCAAACGTAATGGATGATCTCAACGATTATGGGGGGACATCAAACATCCTTGATTCTTGAAACCCTCCCATACCGTCAAGGCTTGTGTCTAGTCTAACAACATCAAATTTTGACTCATACAAGCATAGTTTGAAGAAATTTCAACGTCGGCCAAACCATGTACTGCTCACTATGCGGGGTTGGTGGATGACATTTGTGATGGGTGTATTGGAAGTTCCATGACATTTCAAGATATTTCCGACAAATATTATACAAATGACAATGATGAATGATGAGAATGATACGTCCATGATGAATGATGATGAAAACATGGACGATCTCAAAGATTATGTACAGAAAACAGACATTCTTGAGTCTTAAAACCATCCCATAATGTCAAGGCCTGTGTCTAGTATAACTACATCAAATTTTTATGGATACATGCATAGTTTCACGAAATTTCAACGTTCTCCCCATTCACTACTCACTATGCGTTGTTGGTGGATGACAATTGTGATGGGTGTGTTGGAAGTTCCATGACATTTCAAGAGAGTAACCCTTAATCCCTTAAAGTGTAACCCATAATCCCTTAAAACTTAATCCCTAGACCCAAAATCCCTAAATCCCTAAATCCCCTGATCCCCAAAGCCTCTATCCACTTAACCCCCAATAACTCAACAAATTAACTATTTAGGCATAGTAGGTGTTAAATTGGAAGCTGAACTAGAAGCTAAAAAGGAAGCTAAGATGGATGCCAACCAATAAGATAAACAAGAATCTAAAGTAGAATCTAAATTCGAAGCTAAACTTGGCGCTAACTTGGGTGCTAAATAGGGCACTAAATTGGACGCAAAATTAGGAGCAAAATTAGGCACTATTAGTGCCAAATTGGATTTCTCGATGTGAATATATCCCAAAATAGTGCCATCTTGATAAATAGCTCCGACTTTAGAAAATAAGTGGAGAAAAATACATTAAAACAACCAGTGGAAGCAAAAAAGGGAGCTAAAAAGGAAGCTAATTACAGGGAATTGTTGTAGTGTTTGTTAATGAATCTGCAACATTCTACAAAGTGTCCACCTTCATCAAAAACACCTTCTTTTCTTCAACCATGTCTCTCATAAAGTGATACTAAACATTAATATTCTTTGTCTTTGAATGATAAGCCATGTTCTTCGCTAGGAAGATTGCACTTTTACTGCCACAATCTATCCTTATAGCTTGTTGTACCAACCCAATACCTGAACACAATCTATGTAACCATATTGCTTCCTTTATTGCATGAGTGGCTACCATGTATTTAGCTTCTGTAGTTGAGAGTGCCACTAAATATTATATTTTTCTCATCCAATTGATTACTCCTCCAAATAGGTTAAACACATACCCACTTGTATATCTTCTATAATCCAGACCTCCAACCCAATATGCATCGATAAAACCATGTATGTACAACACTCTGTCCAATCCCGGTCTTCCTTGGTAGCACAGTCCAAACCAATAGTGCCACGAAAATATATGAAAACCCTTTTTACTGTTGTCCAATGCTCCTTCCCTGGTTTTGACATATACATGCTGAAAACTCCCACTACATGTGCAATGTCCAGTCTAGTATAGACCCTTGAATACATCAAACTTCCAACAACACTAGCATATGGAACACATGACATGTCCTCTTCCTTGATCTTGTGTATTAGAACACAAAAAATTTACACCTACATGAATAGGAACCCTAACTGGTTTACATTCCTGCATATTAAACCTCTAAAATATTGTCTCAACATATTTCCTTTTATTTAACCAGAGTTTCCAATTTTCCTGATCTCTTTTAATTTCCATTCCCAAACTGATATTTGCACCACCAAGATGCTTCATGTCAAATTTAGAGGAAAACCGAGTTTTCACATCTTGGATAATCTCCTTAGCATTTCCTATCAACAACATATCATCCACATACAAGACCAAATAAATAAGATGGTCACCAATTAATTTGAAATACACATAGTGATCCACTTTTCTCCTTGTGAAGGAAAGTCACAACATATAAGTATCAATTTTTTTTTACCACATGGTGGATTTATTTAACCCATGCATGGAATTTTTCATTTTGCATACCAACTTGTTGGCACAAGGGAAGACCCAGGGGTCAGCTCCAAGAGCACACCAACCATCCATAACTACTAGCCCTTTTGACAACACCTGTGAAGAAGATGCAGTCTCACCCGAAGCAGTTATGAGGGGGTTGCAGAACAAAGATGTCTACAACCAAAGGGAATATCAAGTGGATCTAACACAAGAATAACACAATATTTATATATCACTTATTAGCTTAGATCTATTCTGCACATCTACTATCATATCTAACACAATAATGCAATCACAGTATATCAATGACAGAGACAAAATATCAATCACACACCACACCAGATATACATGGTTCACCCTCTCTCTAGGGCTACGCCCACAGAACTATGCTATAATATATTGAGGTAAAGCATATAGTCCTTGTACGTGCTCTTAGCTAGCATATCTCTTTTCTTCTCCTCTCTTTCTATCCCCTCCCTGCGCACCCAATTGCAAGGTTGATCTTCGCACCTAGATGAAGTTCTTACAATACCAGAAGCCTCTCACTCTCAACACTTCTCTCTCTAGATATAATACTCACTCACATCAACAATACAACTATATCAATAGAAATATCATACCAACCCAAATTAGGCCCTCATGACCTTTATTTATACATTACAATAGGTCATTGACAACCTTAGGCCAAAACCTAGGTGTCCAAAACCCTATATACCAAAACCCTAGGTCAACTTGACCCATATTTTCAGGGCTTTGCCAACCTATCTTTCCTTTCTTCTCGTGCGGTGCTCCAAAGAATCTAAAAATGGATTTTTCCACTTGATGAGTTGTCCATGATCCTTCTTCCTTGCTTATTTGTCATCCCTAATCTCCTCATCCAACAACTTTCTTTCTCGAGCTTCGCTCCATCTTTTATTCTCTTTTGTTCTCTTCGACCCAATAACAGTCACTGTGTCTTTCATGCAGTTCGCATTCTCCCTTTTGTTCCTTGATCTTTGCTTGCTTCCATACCCAAGGGCCAACAGGCCCCCAACACTAAACTGTGACTCGTTCCGAGGCACTTCAGAAATGAGCTTCCTATTTTACTTCGACTCTAGGCTGCACAGTGCAACCTCTGCTTTCTTCTCTATGGCTCCTTTTCCTCCTTTGTGTAGACTGTATTTTCTGTGTCTGGTACCTAGTTTCAACTACACCTAGTGCCTAGAACCTTTTCTTCCTGCTTTCACTGAGAGTTGCGAGGAAGCTGGTTGTCATAATACAACTTTAGCCAACTCCCATTCACCAAACCTTCCTTCCATTCTCCATTCAATGTTTTTAGCTGTGCAACTCCTCCTTTTGTAACATAAGCAATCTCGTATGGCCCTAGCCAATGTGTTCTGAACTTCCCAGGATGTTTTATAAACTTTCTTTCATATACTAGTACTGGATCACCTTGTTTGAATGCCTTCTTCTTGATGTGCCTATCATGATAGGCCTTCTCTCTTTCCTTTTCAACCTGGAGATGGAATCCTGCAATGAATCTGTCTTCTTCCAATTCAACCAACTGTGCAAGCCTCTCTTGAACAACGCCAGGGTCATCCAAACCTGTAAAGGCAACAATTCTTAGGCTTCGTACTGGATATTCCATTGGAACAACAACTTCAAGACCATATACCAACTTGAAGGGGCTCTGCATTGTCAACTTCTTACAAGTGGTTCTATAGGCCCATAATACTGTTGGTACTCTTAAATCCAAATCATCCCTATTCACACCGCAAATATTGGTTAGTGTTGTCTCTAAGATCTTATTGAATGATTCAATTGTCCCATTTGCTTGTGGATGGTACGGTGTGCTCTTCTGATGGTGGACTTCAAATTCTTCATTCAAGGCTTCAACTGTCTTATTGATGAAATTTGTTCCTTGATCACTCATAATGATGTTTGGGCATCCAAACCTAGATATGATGTCATCAAATATGAAGCGCACAGTTGTAGTTGCACTAGAGTCCTTGACTGCTCTTGCATCGGCCCATCTAGTCAAGTATTCTGTTGTTGTAATTATGTACCTTGCTCCTGTACGCTTTCCTGGTGGATTTATAGGTCCAAAAAAGTCAATGGCCCATTTCTCAAATGCTTGTAGGTCAGCTACGGTGATAATGGAATGTCATCTCTTCTGGATGGTTTCCCAACTCTTTGGCATACATCGCAGTCTCTGGAATAGTCTTTAGCATCTCTGTGTAAGGTAGGCCACCAAAGGCCAACTCTAAGAACCTTCTGCGCAGTTTCTTTTCTTGCATAATGTCCTCCTGGGATGCCTTCATGAGATTCTACAAGGATCAGTGGTCATTTTGCCTCCATAACACACCTTCTCAACATCTCATCAGGTCCCATCTTGTATAGATGTCCAACTATAAGTGAGAAATCTGCAACGCGCACTACTAGTTGTTTCTTCTGAGGAATTGTGTACTCACTAGGTGCCATTCTTGTTGATAGGAATTGGACTATCTCTGCAAAGTGGTCATTGATATTTCTAATGGCCAATATTTGTGCATCCGATAGTGTATCCTCCAAATTGGTCGACTCTTATCCATGTTCCAACCTCGACAAGTGATCAAGACCTTTGTTCATTCTCCCTGGCTTTACTATGATCTCAAAATCATATTCTTGAAATAACAGAAGCCATTTGCATATTCACCCCCCCAACACTGGCTTGTTGACTAGGCATTTTAGCATGGAGTGATCAATAAACATTTTAAAGTGTCCGCCCAACAAGTAGTGGCAAAATTTCTTCAATGCATACACCATGGCTAACCCTTCTACTATGTGGTGGTGTAATTAATCTCAGTAGTGGATAGCTTCCTGCTAGCAAAAGATAACGGGTGGTCAATATCTCCTTCTCCTGGCTGTGCTAACACAACTCCTAAATAAATGGAAGATGCATCGACATGCACATGAAACTCCTTGGTCCAATCTGGGAAAACCAGAATGGGCGCAGTAACCATTTTTTGTTTCAGTGTGTCGAAGCTCTGTCGGCATTCCTCTATCCAACTAAACCAATAATCCTTCTTCAACAAATTCTCCATGGGATCTATAATCTGAGCATAGCCCTTAATGAACTTTCTATAATATCTTATGTGTCCCAACGCAGTGCGTAGCTGTTTGACTGATGTAGGAGGGGGTAGATCAACTATAATGGCGATCTTGGATGGATCTACCAGCAATCCTTACTTTCATACAATATGACCTAACAACACTCCAAATGGTGAAAATAAAATACATTTATTTAGGTTCAAAGCAATTTGACACTGCCTGCATTTATCCAACATTAGCCTTACATCGAATATAATACTCACTCACATGCAGAAATTCCTTGAATGCCTCGACCACCACCCTAGAAAAGATGGTTGGGGAATTCTTCAATCTGAATGGAATCACTATATATTGGTAGGATCCCCATTCTGTTGCAAATGTGGTCTTATGGCGATCTTTCTTGGCAATTCGGATCTAATGGTATCCTGAAAATCCATATGTAAAAGAATATACTTCCTGGCCTCCCACATTATCTAACACTTCGTCAGTGAATGGTGTAGGGAAGGGGTCATGCAAACAAGCATCATTCATCTTCCTGAGATCTGAGCATATCCTGATTTCTCATGTTTTCTTGTCTTGCACCACCATAGGGCTTATCCACTCTAACTCTTCGACAGGTTCTATAATCCCTACTTCCAATATTCTGTCAAGCTCAATTTTCACTTTCTCCTTATATTTAGGGTTTAGTCTATAAGGTCTCTGTTTGACTGGTCTAGCATATGGATTCAAAGGGATCCTCATCTCGCCCATAGGCCCTTTAATGCCCTTCATATTAGTGAACTTGGTTGGAAACAAGTCTTGATATTCATGTAGTAACTTTGTAATTTTATCAATGGTAGCATCATCCCAATAATCTCCAACGTTTGCAAAATTTGGTGTTTGCCTTGTTCCAATATTGACTTTCTTAATCTTGATTGGTTTCCCAATGAATGGCATCTCAACTTCTGGTCCTTCCACATCTCTCTTGTCCTCTATTTCTACGATGTTCACCTTCCTTGGATCATCATCTTCATCGAAATTGATGTTGTAGCAGCCCTGCAATTTATGGAGAGGTGCAGTCCATTCATCCTCTTCTTGTTCCAAAGTAAGGCTAGATGCCTCCTTGAATACTTTCTGTCTCACAATTTGTAATGCTTGATCTACTGAGGGATATTTAATTTCAAAGAAGAATGTAGTTACAAAATTCTGAGTCATACCTTTCCAATCTGTAGTGATGAGGTGCAATTTTGCTTGGAGGTACCAGTTGATAGGTGTCATGTCCAGCGTGTTGATGAATTTGTGTACCCACTGCTCTTGAGGGATGTGACTCCAGGCTTCCTCATAGCTTTGTACATGGTCCTTTGGGCAACTTCGATATGTGTAGAGAACTTCACAGCCTTCTACTTGTGCTGAGAACCTCACTCATCAAGGTATGACACTGTATCCAATATGTAATGTTACTTTTGTGTGCCCCCCACCATCTTGTTGGTGTGGCTTTCAAGGCCTCATCCATTTCCAAAAACCTTTGTTGTATTGGTACACTTTCTTCAAAGTCCAACAAGAATGTTTTTAAAGGATTTAGACCATCAAAGGTGGGTAAGTTACTTACTATTGTTTCGATCCAGCGAACTTCTCTGGTTAATATAACACATCTTCTTGTCGATAATTCATACATCTTATTCTTCCAGTTCTCCAGTGCTTCGTATGATTCTGATGAACATGTGTTGTCACTTTTCCAGCTTAAGTTTCCATTGGCTGTGGGATTAATGTAATCCTGTTGTCTGGATGTTAGTTTATATATGTTTTCTAGTGCATATGCATGGTCTTCTTCTCTGATAGGTTCTATGTTCCACTGACATTCATCTAGATCTAAAGGTGCGATGACCCTAAGGCCATATCTTTCAAAAGTCATATGTCTTTTCTTTAAGTAAAAAACAATAGAGTTATTGAAGGCCCAATCAATTCCTAACAGCGTGGGGTAAGGACAACTATCATCAACTATTTCAATTACCTCAAAATCTGCAAATGTTCTTACTCCATTAATGTCCACAGGGACATGCTCCAATCATCCAAATGGGCTGACAACTTGGTGATTATCCATCCTAAGCCTGATAGGGGAATAGATCAACTTCGGTTTTCCCATCAGTTCCCAGGTTTTCTTCATCATGACATTGACCTCCGACCCTAAGTCGAGGACTACATAGTCTATCTCATACTCCCCTATTTGAGTATTCGAATGTAATTCCTTATTTGTCCTTCTCTCCTTACCAATTTGGTGTACTTCCCTATTCAGTAAGGGGTCTATCTTTCCTAGCTCATATTGTCTGATTAGATTTTGTAATTCTTGTACAATGCTTTCATCTTGAACCAACTTAATACAAGTATGTAAAAATTCCATGAGCTTTCTTACCTCTTTTCCTTCTCTTGGTGAAGCAGACTGATCAAATGCCAGAGGCATTCCATATTCTCTAACTTCTGGTCTTGTCTTTGATGAAGAACCTTGGTCTCCTCTGAACTCTGTTCTTGCTTCCTCAAATATTTGTCTTTCTTTTTTTGCATCAAAATTTTGGGTCTTCTCTGCAGCTTTCCTGATTCCTGAATCTTTTGTAGTCTTCCTGTGGGTCAGTCTGTCTTCTCCTGTAACAATGCCTCCTCTAGTTATAAAAACAAATCTAGGGTCTTCTCCATGAGGTTAAACATAGATCAATTGCACTTGTGGGTTCTGCTAAGGTCCTCGTCTTTCTTGAAGCTTAGCTAGCAGCACAGGACAATCTTCTATAACATGGTCAAATGAGTTGCAGTAGCTGCAAGTGGTACAAGGGTTCTGAAAATACCTTGCAAGGTGTCCTAGATGTGTGCATTTATAACATATGACTTGTCCTTGGCCTCGACTCATTCTTCCTCCTCGTCCTCTTCCTCTGAATCCATTGTGAGGATTAAAGTTTCCTCTCCCAGGAGAGTTATATTACGTAGTGTTTCCTTCTTGTTGTACTTCACCTTGAATCTTATATATGTCTCTCGACCTTTGATGCATGAGATTGTAAGCCCTACAATCCCTATCATCATGTCCTATAGACTTACAGAATGTGCAATACAATTTTGTAGGTGTTTGAACATACTTTTGCATGTAGTATCACTCACCAGGACGATGTCTGTTTCGACATACCTCGCACCAAGGTAAGGTGACTTGATTCAAAGATCTTGGAGCTCCAGAAGCCAAGTACTCATTGAATAGGGGATAATGTTCCTTTTCATGGCCTTCTGATCTGCATCTAAGACACCAAATGTATTCTCTTTTATCTTTTCCCTTGTCTTTCTTCATATCTTCGACCTGCAGAGACAAACTAGTTAGCTGACTCAAGATCTGGCTCATACCTGAGATGGATTCTCCCATAGGGGATGATTCTAGCTTCATGGAGATATCCAACGCATTAGCCTGCGAAGAAATATTATGTTGCATTAGGGGAACTCTAATGTGTGGTAGAAGGGAAACAATGAACCATTCCTTGTTCTATTCGTCTGGGATCTGAAAATTCAATCAACCTGTTAAGGTCTTGAATCTCTGATCGAACTCCAAAATAGGTTCAGGCACCTTCTTCTTGATCTCTTTTATCTCTATGATACATTGGGATTCTGACTTAGGTTTCTTGAATTCTGCAATCAACGCGTTCTTGATCTGATTCAATGGCTTAGGCTGTGCAAGTCCTTGGACAAGTTTCATGTACCAACTTAGTGCGCGATCTCTGAGAGTTGTACTGAACTGAGTTCTTTTGATAGCTTCATCTGTGACATTCTTAATGTTCCATATGACTTCACATAGGAACCAGTATTGATCAGGATCTTCAGATCCATCTCCCCTAAAGATAGGGAGTCTCATCTCATTTTCCATAGATCTTCCTAGGGTTCCTGACTGAATATGTGGTGGACTACTATTGATAGTTATTTGGATGCACTTGTGACTAGGATTACTCTGGTTGCTTAATATTGAATCAACGAGAAGGATAATAGTACTTACTTCGATGGTCTATGCAGTTTCTAAGGTTTCAGGTTCTCCTTGGTGAATCTATTCAAATTTTCCTTACTCTTCCCTAGAGGGTTCTTATCACACACCCACTACGGTAGCTAAGATTTTTCTTTGTTTTTTTTTTTCTTCGAGGAACAGAATCCCTGAATTTCTATGGGGCCTGATGAAGACCCTCCCTTCCCTTATCCTTCCCCATGTGATCATTGGCTATGACCTGTGGCCTTTCCAAAAATGTGCTTCTAGCTTTCGCAATTTGGGGAATCACGATGCAAGCGTTCCCCTGCTCTCTGTCCTTCGAAGTGCTAAAACCCAAAAAGGGTCGAACAGATCATTGAATTCATCAATAGGTCAGATTAAATCCCAACACTCTACCTTTCAGGGTTTCGCATACCAGGATTTTGCGATATATGAAGACGAGGGGTTCATACCCTTCAGTTTCCCGGATGCCAAAACACCAAAATCCTTATATCCACTAAGCTCATTTTGGGGTTTCACAAACCAGAATTTTGTGATATGCGAAGATAGGAGGTATCGCACCTAGTTTTCCCAAGAGCCAAAACTTTGAAGTCCATATACTTTTCTTAGCTTATTTCGGGGTTTCGCAAGTCAGGATTTCACGATATGCGAAGACAGGAGGTCTCACACCTTGGTTTCCCGGGAGCCAAAACTCTGAAGTCCATATACATTGCTAAGCTCATTTCGGGGCTTCACAAATCGAGATTTAACGATATGTGAAGACAGGAGGTATCGCACCTAGCTTTCCTGGGAGTCGAAACTCCTAAGCCCATATACATCACTAAGCTCATTTCGGGGTTTCGCAAATCAGGATTTCGCGATATGCGAAGACAGGAGGTCTCGCACCTGGATTTCCCAGGAGCCGAAACTCTGAAGCCCCAAAACCTATCCACACTAGACCATTTTGGTGTTTCACATATCAGGATTTTGTGACTGGCGAGTACAAGGGAACTTGCACTTGGGTTTCCCGGTTGTCGAAACGCTGAAAACCTGAGGGAACCATTCTCTTTGGTACAAGGTTTCCAAACTTAAACCACAAAATCCTTCAACAAGTTCTTGGGTACTTATCCCCAAGCTTGGTGACCTGACTGAAAGGCCTTCTTAAGTTACTGAGCTATGAACTCTATGACAGGGGTGAGGTAATCTCGTATGTTTACTAAAACGATAGTCCTTTCAAGGAACTCACTCTAGCTCTAGAATGTGAGGGAAATTTCCGGAAGGAGGTGCCTTCGAGAAATCAAATTAGGGCATAGCATGAATCAAGTACATGGGACAAATATCAAGGGAACGGGCTCGTAATCTGAAGTTATTCATTCTATACATAAGCCAATTATGGTCATATAAGTATAAGCATGCATCCATTATTTCTGATCAAAACACCAGGCAAACACTTCTATACAGAAATCAATCATTTATGAATGTACAGACATGAGCATGCATCCATTATATTCAATTCAAGATACAAGATATAAACACTTATCAGAAAAACACCAAGTGTGACGCGACTGCTGAGAGGGGTGCTTGTTTCCACCCAACCGTAGGCTTAGTGATTCCAATTGGATTTACCACTAGCCACCCCCGAGCTAGACCACGATGCTTTGAGACTTAGTCTCCTACTTGTAGCTCATCGGAAGTCCAAGAAAAAGGTTACTCTCCTTCTCCTCTGCTCATGACTCACTGTATTTTCAGAGTTTTTCTGGTTCTCCTTCCGCGATTCCTATCACGCGCCCTCTCCTCTGTCCCCCTCTTCCACACTTCTTTCCTTGCCTTCCTCCTGCGAGGTTACGTGTGGCACGAATTTCCTTGTCCGATGGTTAGGTATGAGAGCTTCTACGGATGGGCGGTTCACCCCCATCCACTCATTTTCTCTTGAGGAGCCTCCCCACCTACCATCCGGGTGGGTAATTCATTCTGGGGTCTGAGAGTGAGCTTTGGTTTTCGAGCACGTACAAACCAATACGGTTTCAGTTCAGTGGAAGTTAACACAACTATTCTCGGACCCTTCCACCACCTCTCATGAGCCATCGTGGTCTCTTTCAGCACATCCCCCTCCCAACAATCATGCGACACATATTCATGATATTATTTACATTCATCGACCTTTTATACAAAGGTTAATCAAATCAAACATTCACATCCTTCAGTTTGCCATAGTTCTTGACCAATATAGTTATTTTTACAGACTAGGGGAAACATGGTGTTATAGTTTTGAATGTTCTTCATCTATCATTTCTTCTTCTTCTACACTGTAGAAGCCTTATTCCCCGTAGTTTTTCTTAAACAAGTTTGCAAGGTGGACTTCTCTGAACAATTTTCCACTGCGTGGATGTCCAACTTAAGTTTCATTGTCGCTCTCCGAACTTTTGAACATTAGGCTTTCTTGATCCGACTAATCTATTGTGTCTTCAAGATGTTCTTCTCATGCAATAGCATCTTGATTCTCAACTTCAGAAAATGCAAAAATTTCCCTCGAGGTCCCTTGAAAAACTATCTCTCGGCTTGGCTATACGAATCTACTCTATCAACAACAAATTTTGTGATGTACCCTCCAATGGTACTATCAAACCAGTGATCTACTGCTCATGATATAGTGTTATCAACTATCTTGACCTTCTTGATCAACTTCAACGTCCAAACCACAGGAGGTCTAGATCGGATCTCAAACTGGGTGTCTGCTAATCTAGCTAGCCACTCATATAGCTCCTGATGGATTCCTCCAAAGAAGATCTCATGTATATTGGTAAAGATATATTTCTCCAACCAGTCCTTTGAACTAAGATTAGGGTTCTTGTTCTGGGCTTCAACGAAGTTCTTCTCTTGATCTTATATCCACTTTTGAATCTCTGTCTTTGATGGAAACCACATTGACATTCCCTCCAGAAGATTCCAGTCCCGGCAACAGAATCATTTGTTGTCACAGGGGCAAACCCAGGTTTCAGCTCCAAGAGCAGACCAACAAACCCTAAGTACTGTCCCTTTCGGAAACACCTGCGAAGAAGATGTAGTCTCACCCAAAGCAGTTATGAGGGGGTCGTAGGACAAAGATTTCTACAACCAAAGGGAATATCAAGTGGATCTAACACAAGAACAACACAATGTTCATATATCACTTATCAACTTAGATCTATTCTGCACATCTACTATCAGATCTAGAACAACAATGCAATCACAATATATCAATGACAGAGATAGAATATCAATCACACACCACACCAAATATACGTGGTTCACCCTCTTTCTAGGGCTACGTCCACAAAACTGTGTTATAATATATTGAGGTAAAGCATATAGTCCTTGTCTACGCTCTTAGCTAGTAGATCTCTTCTCTTCTCCTCTCTTTCTGTCCCCTCCCTGCGCACCCAAATGAAGGGTTGATCTTTGTAGCTAGTTGAAGATCTTACAATACCAGAAGGATCTCACTCTCAGCACTTTTCTCTCTCGATACAATACTCACTCACATCAACAATACAACTAAATCAATTGCAATATCATACCAACCCAAACTAGGCCCTCATGACCTTTATTTATACATTACAATAGCTCACCAACAACCTTAGGCCGAAGCCTAGGTGTCCAAAACCCTATATACCAAAAACCTAGGTGTCTAAAACCCTAGGTCAACTTGACCCATATTTTCAGGGCTTCACCAACCTGTCTTTCCTTTCTTATCACACGGTGCTCCAAAGCATCCAATGGTGGATTTTTCCACTTGTTGAGTTGTCCACGATCCTTCTTCCTTTATTATCTGTCATCCTTGATCTCCTCATCCAACGGCTTTCTTTCTCGGGCTTCGCTCCATATTTTCTGCTCTTTTGTTCACTTCTACCCAATAACAGTCACTGTATCTTCCGCGTAGTTTGCATTGTCCCTTTAGTTCCTTGATCTTCTCCTGCTTCCATACCCAAGGGCCAACATAACTCTTTCTTCTCCTTCACAACAAATCCTTCTGGATGCTTCATGTAGATTTCTTCTTCCAGATCCCCATGTAGGAATGTTATCTTCACATCCATATGTTCTACTTCAAAATCAAAAGCAACAACAATAGATAAAATAAATCTAATTGAAGTTAACTTGGAAACAGAAGAAAAAATCTCACCAAAGTCAATTCCCTCTAACTGAGAATAACCTTTTTCTACTAACAAGCTTTGTATTTCTCCATTTTTCCTTCTATGTTAAGTTTATTCTTAAACACCCATTTGCTGCCAATGAGATTTCTTCTAGTCGACAACTCCACTAGATCCCAAGCCTCATTCTTGTCTAAGGATACCATTTATTTAGCCATGGCCTTTTTCCATAGTTTTCCATCCTTTGAATCCATTGCCTCCTTAATATTTCTAGGATCATCTTTAGTAATAAACAAAGAAAAAATTGAACGAAAATAGATTGGATTATACCTGTCTGGTTTCCTTCTTTCTCGAATTGATCTCCTCAATCATAGAGTATGAGGATCTTCTTATTTTGATTCCTATTCTTCTATAGAGTCTGATTCGTTATCCTTCAACTCAAACTCTATTTTCTCTGGCTCTTCCTTCCTTGGTGGGAATTCCTATTTGAACACATATTTCATTTCTCTAAATACCACATATCGGCTATACACTACCTTCTTATATTCTGGTTTCCAAATCTTATAACCTTTCAAAACATCTTTATACCCAATAAATATGCACTTTTAATCATTTTTATCTTGCTTACTCCTATTTTTCTTTGGAACGTGAACATAAGAATCACAACCAAATACCCTGAGATGTGTCAAAGAGGGTTTGTTACCAGTCCATACCTCACGTGGAGTCTTGTCATCCAACATTTATGAGGGTGATCGATTGACTAGGTAACATGCAGTACTCACTGCCTCTGCCCAAAATTCCTATCTTAACCCGACACCACTGAGCATGCACTTTTATTTTTCCATCAGTGTCATGTTCATCCTTTCTGCAACTCCATTTTGTTGAGATGTATATGGAGTATTATTCTTCCTTGATATACCACACTTCTTACATAATTCTTAGAATTCATTTCCGCAAAATAACACACCATTATTCACCCTCATCACCTTAATTATTTTATCTGTTTGATTCTCCACAAGAGCCTTAAACTCTTTAAACCTGTCAAATACTTCATATTTCTTTCTGAGGAAATAAATCCATGTATTCCTCAAGAATTCATCTATAAATGAGACATAATACACAAATTTTCCAAGTGATGGAACCGACATAGGTCCAAACACATCAGTTTGCACCAATTGTAAAATTGCCTCTGCCCTCATTGCAATGGAGGGGAATATTACCTGATTCTTCTTCCCATATATTAAATGTTCACAAAAATCAAAATCTATAGAGAAGTTAGACATACCTTCAACCATACCTTTACCGTGTAGTACTCGAAGGCCCTTCTCTCCGATATGCCCCAATCTTTGATGCCACAACATAGTCTTTGCTCCAAAGACTATATGCATTTTCTCTTCATCTCCAATATGAAGAACAACATAAATGTTGCACCCATTACTAATAGTGCTTCCTTGCATCTTATACAGAGTTACAAACCAAACTACCTTCAGGAAGACCATTGCTCCTCGAACCATCGTGTAGGTTTCTTTCTCAAACACTATTTTTAACGCTGCATCATCCATTTTTCTTAAATAAATCAAATTTATGGCCAATTCTAGGATGTACAGAACACCAGGGAGTGTTCTAATCCTTCCATCCATGAGCTTCAACTTGACTTTATCTCGTCCTATGATTTTGGGTATTGAGTCATCACCTAGGAAAGCATCACCTCAATCATAACTTTCGTATTCTTAGAGCCACTCCCTGTGAGGATTCATGTGAAATGATGCACCTGAGTCAACTGACCATGCCTCATGATTTGCATGTGTTCTTGAAGAATCATGTACACATCCCCTCCATCCACAAAGGTTTTTTTTTCTATAGAAGGAGCATCATCAACTCCCTTCACACTCTCAACACTTTTGGATCTACATTGCTTCTTGCAGTGCCCTTCTTTTCCACATCTCCAACATACCTTTACAACTTTTTCGGTAGATTTAGATATTCCCTTAGATTTATATCTCCCACTTGAGGACTTATATCTATTTCTTTCATGGGAGAGTACTCTTGCAAATAAGGCATTTGTGCTTTGTCCTTCCATGTTATTCTACCTCATCTCATCCTACAACAAGGATGAGACCACATCATCAAAAGTTAAAGTAGTTTCATTACTACCTATGGCCACAACTAGACCATCCGATGAGTCTGGTAAAGAGAACAATAAATTGATACAATTATCTATCTTAATATCAACTGATAATAACTGAATTACCACATTATTGAAGGAATTAAGATGCTCTATCATCGAGTCTCCATATTCCATCCTTAGGTTATACAACTTCTTCTGTAGGAACAATTTGTTTACCAGGGACTTTGACTGATACAAATAACCTAACTTATCCCTTAATGCCTTGGTTACAGCTTCTTCCCAGGAGACATTCAGTAATACTGAATCTAAGAGACACAACCAGATTGTGCTCTTTTCCTTCTAATCCAAATTTTCCCATTATTCTAATGAAATAGCAGCTGGATCCACAATGATCCACTATTTTTTTTCCACCAACAAATATTCCATCTTGAGCTTCCATAGCTCAAAACTTTTCCCATTAAATTTCTCGATCTCTATTTTCTAACTACTCACCATTTATTTCCACCTGAAGAATTGACATCACAGATCTTCCACTGTAACAAGGT
>ML823619.1:180544-197251 GCA_009831015.1 Picea engelmannii
AGCCCAACATTTAGAAAATCAAGTACTGACTTTAAATACAAGTGATTTTTATTGCATTGGAGACTATCTATCTAAGTTTAAAACACTCATAATTTTTTGTGAAGAATGTGAGATAAAGATGGAGGAAGAGCGTTGCATATATCGTATTCTCTCTAAGCTAGGTAGTGCATATTCTGTGTTTGTATCTACCTTTTACGCCACGAGAGAGGCTTTAGGGACAACTTATAAAAAACCCACTCTTGAGTCCTTTTGTGCTTCTTTGATTAGAAAGGAAGATAAGCTTGTACAACTTGGAGTGATCAACAATGCAGGTACCTCCAACAAATCCTTAGTTTCCCAGCAAAAATATAAACCCAAGTATCCCAAGAAGAAACATCCTCACTACAAAAAAAAGAAACATAAGGGTCCCAAACCTACTCAGACAGTTTCAATTCCTAATGGTGACAAAGGATCAAAATATAAAAATAAGAAGACCGATAGACATTGCAACTTTTTTGATAAAGATGGTCCCGATGAGTCAAAATGTTTCAAGAACATGACAAGTTTAGAAGCAATGATGAAGAAGCACAACATTAGTATTGAATCTACTTCTTCTTCTTCTCATGGACATGCACTTTCTTCTTCTAGTTTCTCCTTCAATACAAATTCTACTTCTTCTTGTAATGAGTTTCTTATTGATTCTGGAGCATCTTATCATATGGCTAAGGATAAATACATATTTTCTGCTCTAAATGAATGTAACACCAAGAAAATATTTGTTGGTTATGATATATCTCTTAGTGTTGTAGGATCTAGAACAATTCAAGTAGATAATGTTCATTTCAATGATGTATTATGTGTTCCAAGTCTTTCTTGTAACCTTCTATCAGTATATCAAATCACTCATTCACATGAAGGTAAAACCATAGAGTTTTCATCTCACCAAGTTTTAATCAAGGATCTAAAAGATCCTAATCATGTTATTGCAACTGGAATTGTTGATGATATTACTAGGTTGTACAAGTTTGACAACTTTGGGTCATCATCTTTTTCATTAGTTTTTGTTGCTCATAGCGATGAATTGAGAAAACTTTGACATGAGTGGTTTGGTCATCTAAACTATTGCTCATTGTAGCAACTATGTAATCAACAGATGGTGACTGGTCTTCCTCCTGTTTCATGCAGAGATGGTGTTTGTGCCTATTGTGTTCTCGAAAAACATCATTGGGACAATTTTGACAAACGTGCCTCTTGGCACGCCTCAAGCCCTATACAACTTGTTCACAGTGATTTGTGTGGTCCACTTTCTTCTCCTTCTTTTTCTGGGTGCAAGTGTTTCTTAACTTTCATTGATGACTTTTCCAGACATACTTGGGTTTACTTCTTAAAACTTAAGAGAAATTTTTTTGGCCTACAAGGCCCTTGTAGAAACATAATCCGGACATCAAATTCAAAAGTTAAGAACAAATAATGGAGGTGAATATGTGAATTATAATCTTACAAGTTACTGCACTACACAGGGCATCCAAATGCAACATAGTTTTCCAGATACACCACAACAAAATGGTGTTGCTTAGAGAAAGAACCACACATTAAAAGAAATGGCTAATTGTATGATCCAATCTATGGGATTAAGTCTAAAGTATTGGGTGAAAGCAATCAACTGTGCAAATTACATAGTAAATCAAACTTCCACAAAGGCTCTTAAAAATATAACACTGAAATAAGCTTGGTGTAACACCCTGTTTCCCCCAGATTGTAAATATAACTATATTGGCCAAGGAACAATGGAAAACTCAAAGGTGTGAATGTTTGATTTGATGGAACTTTGTATGAAAGGTCAATGAATGTAAATTCTATTAGTTTAATAGAAAATGGATACATCTTGCTTGATTGTTGGAAAGAGGATGTGCTAAGAGAGACCACAGATGCTATGAAAATATGGTGGAGGGGACCAAGAATGGTTGCGTTAACCTCCACCGAACTAGTACTTTGTTGGATTTAATTGATCAGGATCAGAACAACCCTCTGACCCGGGAATGAATTACAGTCAGGTTGGTAGGTGGGAAGACCTCCTCAAGAGTTAATGAGGGGATGGGGAAGACCGCCCATCTGTAAGGATTCCAGACCTGACCATTGACTGGGAATTCGGGCCACAAACAATCTTTTTGGGAAAGGAAAGAAAGGAAAGCATGGGGGTCAGAGAGAAAATCTGCGAAGAGTGCAGAGACGAGAGATTGAGATCTCAGGTTCAAGGAAGAACTATGAAAAGAATGTGTTCTGATCGCAGGAAATATATATTGACTCGGGAGAAGGAGAGTAACCTTCGTCCCTATCTATGACTGAGTCGGGAGAAGGAGAGTAACCTTCATCCCTATATATTTATGTGCCAAGAGAAGGAAAGTAACCTTCGTCCCTAACTTTCATTGAGCTAGAAGAAAATATTCAATCTCAAAGCATCATGGTCTAGCTCGGGGGTGGCCAATGGTAAATCCATTAGGAGTGATTGAGCCTATGGTTGGGTGGAAACAAGCACCCCTTTTAGTAGTCGCATCATGTCTTCTAGTTCAGATAAGTGTTTTCATGCTTGTGCTTTGAAATGGAATAATGAATTAATGCATGCATGTATACATTTAAGATTAGCCTCTGTATTGATTGATCGAGTGATGTGTATGTATTTATCTCCTTGAGGACTTATGCTTCTGCTTGATTTTTCGTATGCTCCAGTTTAACCCTCGAAGGTGTTTTCCCTAGGGATTTACCTCACCGTTACAAAGTTGGATCAAGCTTCTTGGCACTACTACCATCTCAGTAATTCCACGAGATTGCCCCGCCCTACTTCATAACTTAAAGTTCTATGAGCTAGGAAGGCGCTTCCTTCAAACCAGTAGCCTAAGAGACCTTAGGCTCCCGCCCACAGCCTTAACCAAATTTCGACTAAGAGTAGAGCTTATAGCTTGAGATTCATTAGAGGGTCCATATGACTAGGGTCTAGGAACCCTACGCCAAGTCTGAAAGGAGATAACTCTTGATGGCTTCGGAGCTTCAGGAGCTCGAAGCCCTAGGATGTCAAACTTATTAACTACAAAAAATATCTGAAGTTCTAGAGTTTATCCTAAACGTTGGTGTCGAGAGACACATGACACTAGATACTGTACTTCAAAGGTTTATCACTCCAGAAGATTCAACATGTGGAGTTGAAAAACTCCCAAACTCCCGAAGAGTGGAGTAAATCCCGACTGTCGGATCTACGTTGTAGTCAGTCTGACGTTGACCATTTTGAGAGGAAAGGGGTGTTGTAACGTCAATACCTCTCGAAGACTGGAGTCGCGAAGTAATATGGACCATGGATATAAGGATCCTTTAGGACCCTTCTCGACTGTCCATCATAAAGGACACATGGTACCAGATCCTATACTCCATAAGTTTAACACACCAGAAGGAAGCATGTGCAAAAGGTCGAAGACTCCCGAAGTTGCAGGGATCCGGAGGAGATCTGAACCATCCATCAATCGAGACACGTGTCAGTATATCGTTAACTCCGGAGGATTTTAAGCTTGGTGCTTCTAAAATCCCCAAAGCTCAGAGTAACAAAGTAGATCTCGACCATCCATCACAAAGGATGTGTGGTGGCAGATCCTTTAGTCCAAAGACTAAACACTCCGAGAGGTTATAGGCGGGAGCAGGCGAAATCACTAAAGTCCCAAAGTGTCGGAATAGATCCTAGCCATTGGCGTAGGAAGACACGTGGAAATATACTGTTAACTTTGGAGAAGAGCCACTCCGGAGGAAATGAAGTGAGGTTCTTCGAAAAACCTCAAAGCTCAAAGTAACAGAGAAAATATCAGTCGTTCGTCAGTCAGAGACACATGGTGGGAGATCCCGCATTCTAGAGGAGCGAGAGAAGAAGGGTGGAAAGACTCCTGAAGAGTCGGGAGATGGAAAAAATTTGAGCTGTACGTTGGTAAGGACAAGTGTCTCCAAATATCGCACTCTGAAGAAGTAGTACTCCGGAAGAGTTGAAGAGTGGAGGTGTGAGGACTCCCAAAGGCCGAAGTCCCGAAGTCATCTCAGTCATCCACGAAGGAGGATGCATGGTAGAAGATCTGCCACTTTGAAGAAAAGTCACTCCGGAAGAAGTGGAGTTGGAGGAGCAAGAAATATTGAAGGTCGGAGTCCACCTGAGTTGTCGATCTCAAAGGACAAGTGTCAAAAGATCCGACACTCCGGAAGGATTTCACTTTGAAGGTTTGCGGCTATGAGTACTTGGGAATCCGCAGAAGCACAGAATCATGAATTAAACCAGGACCTTTGATCGGGAAGGATGTGTAGCACATGATCCTTAACTCAAGAAGAAAATTCTCTGGGAGAAAATACTGCAGAAACATCTGAAGCTCCTGAATGACGAAGTCCTGGAATGAACCTAAGTTGTTGATTTAAAACAGAAGTGTGGTGCTTGATCTGGAAATCTAGGTACAAAGTAATTCAGGAGGAAAGGTTGCATGAGCGTCCAGGACTCCCGAACGCCAAAGTCCCGAAGTGAATCAGGATTGTCAAAATCCCCGAGGACACGCTACGTCGGATTGAGAACTTCAAAGATTTTCCATTCTGGAGGATTCACGCGATGGTTGTCTTGGCACCTTTTGTTTTGGCGTCTGGTCATAACCCACATTCATATAAAAGTATAGGGGGAATATAGAAACTGAAGGACTTAGAAGAGGATATCTGCCAGTTCTGAGCTCAGTTTGGACCAAGGAGACCGTGGATAGAAATCCCTGGAAGAGAAGAATGGAACAAAGTCCCTGAATGACGGTATTGTTTTTCTTAAGAAGATTTTTTTTTTACGCCCCACTAGGGGTGTGTTACAAATTGGTATCAGAGCACAAAAACAACACTTGGCCTACTTGGGCTCATGCCCGAGTCGTATGAAAATATTTCTGGAGAAATTTAAGGGGTAACACTCTATCTTACCACATTCCTAAGAGGCTTAGAAAACCTCTACTGAAGAGAGGAATGAGATCCTTTACTGTTGATATATGTTTTGGAAATTGGCACTGTATGTATGTTCCCAAATAAAGAAGTTGACTTCACTGTGAAATTGTATGTGTTGTTGTACATTCATAAGATTTAGTTACCAAGGCTAAGATGAGCCTGTGGAGAATATTACCGCCAAACATAAATCATCTGCATAAGTTCCTTGAGTAGAAGGATGCATATTTAAAATACAGTTGGGATTTTACCCCAACGATATTGAACCATGCTAGTGTATGAAAATGGGAGCTTATCATTTCTTGGGAAATGATAGTCGATCCCACAGGAATGGGATTATTCTAGAGAACACTAATATTTAAACTAAAATAGCAATGTGAATGGATGGAGAGGATTTGTAGAAGTAATGATTATTGCATTGATGAAGGGTTAAACCTAGTATAGGTGTATAACCCCTCACGATCAGAGGAATGAGTCTGGTGACCATTCCCTGAAAAGGGAGAGCATGCACAGCTCTCGGGTTTCAGGTGGACTAAGAAATCATTTTTTTTTCTGGGTACAGGAATTGCTGGACAGGGTTTTTCTAATCAAGCTAATAAACGAAGCTGTAGAATTATAGAGTGATTGAGTGAGAAATCACTGCAGCCTCCCTTGCTTGGTGGATAGGAAACTAATCTTCTAGATTTCTTGTGGGAGGAGTAGAAAGGCCTCCGTCCCTGACTATGTTGAACATAAGGAAGAATTCTATATGTAATGGTCAAGACCGATCTTGACCTAAAGATACTATAGATTTCTAAACTAGGATACTTAGTAATTAGTCGAAATGGTAGTAGACATTATTGTTAAAATTAAGATAAAATGGTTGACTAAATTTTGATCCTGAATATGGTAAAGGAATTGTTTGGGCAATTCTAGAATCCCAATGGGTCATATTGACATCCAGTGGTGGATGGTAGCCATATAGATATAATTGGAATCTAGTTTGGTTGATTATGTTACCTTGGGCATGGTTATAATTGCCCTGATTGTATTTATAATTTGGGTAATGTTCCAGGGAGGTTGAGGCAAGAGCATGGATGATTTTAAGGATGGAAATTTATTTTAAAATATAGAAACCTTGGCAAATATTACTAATCCTTCATATGCAAACTATAAAATGTTTGGCGATATTTTTGTAAAAATATTGAAATTTCTAAGGATTTTATATAGTTTGTATAAAATTTTCGCCGTTCTTAAGGAAAAATAATTTTATCCTATAGAATTTGGGCGAATAATTTTTAGAATAGCGAATCATTTTTTGGGAAAAACCATGGAAAATTAGCCCATGAGGGAAATTTATCCCCTAAAATCATCCCCGGGCAAGAGTGTTTTCTTGGTAGTTGTTATCGTATAAAAAGGGAACATAGTTATTACTATGTCTGATTCAACTTCCATATGGATGTCGTGTGAATGACTACAAGCTCTCACCTAAGAGGGAAAATCAATTTTGAGTGTTCCTATGAGGCTTATCATAAGGATGGCAGAAATACCCTTGGAGGATGATCTGAAAGTTTGAGAATCCCATGTGCATACATGACATGGAAAGAGTGCAAGCAATGAGCTTGCATGCCGAATGTTTGGTTAGTTTTGTGTGTGTTTATGCTTGAGTGCATGGATTTAATGCATTATGAAGCTTCTTGATATGAAGCCTGATAGTAATACCAATTAGCTATGAATGATATTAAATGTGAAAGTGATGCATGTGTATGATGTAAGGATATATGCATACTAAAGGCACATTATGGCTGCCTTGATGAGTGATATGTAAGGAAAGAATTGCACTTGCCAAGATTACGTGAATACCATGGATGCATGGTTGACTTCATTTTTAAAGAGTCATGAAATTTTTGTTTTGAATGATAGCTTAAGGGGAGTGTGCTCCATTCCCTCATGAAAGACTAGTATAAATAAATGAAAGAGTAAATGAGAAAGGATGATCTGTTGTTAGGATACGAGGCAAATTATTATGCCTTGAGAATCACAAGAGAATGATTTTGAACAATCATGAGTTGACTAATTTTAGAATAAATATGTATCTAGGATGTGAAATATACCCATGGAAACTACACATATATTGTTGATTATGCATATGGTTAAGTACATCATGGATGTAAGTAAACAAAACTAGAATATGTATGGATACATAATTTGGGTGCATGACAAAGATTCATGTTTATATCCCTATGGAATAATTGGTAAACAACTAAAGCTAACTCATGGTTGAGGCCATCATAAATAGTGATGGACATGCAATAAAGAAGTTTCATGCTGATAGAGTTCCCCGTGAGATAATTGTGTGAAAAAACTGTCAGGAGGAAATATTCGCAACCTTAATAACCACTGAGAACTAGGCAGTGAGATACAAGCTTATATATATATATATATATATATATAAGAATCCTGGATTAAATTTTGAAAGCATCATGTAATGAAAAGAAGACTAATGAATGAATAAATGAGTACGTTTGATTGAATAGGCTTGGTTGAAGCCATGTTAAGAAAAGGCAGTGAGGCCTTTAGAGATAACTCAACTGGGTTGAAAATTCCCAGGTGATGTAGAAAGAATTGGAAGAAGGGGAGAGCCCTCAATTATTTTCTTGCCGAGTATTATGTTTTCTCTGAGATGAGAGAGATGGTATGCAGACGAAAGTAAATGTTTTGGCACCATAGTGATGTTGGTCATATTGTTGTAGAAACAATCGATATTTGTTTGTGTTTCACTCATGAAAACATTAAGGGTAATGTGATGAAGTGAATAAAGATGTGCTAGGACATGTCTAAAAATGTTTTGTTGTCATAACGTTATGCACAAAATTTTTGAAAGGCAATTGTATGCCATAGATACCCAAGTAGAGTATGGTTCAGGAAGAAAAACCCTGATCGAATCAAGATACTCAAGAACCTGACAGAGGAGGTGAATGCGGGCCGCTCATCAGATTGAAGACCAATCACAACTGTCAAATCAACTACAGTATCCACTGGAGTTAACAGATCAAACACCAGTCATTCGATTTGATCGACGGTCAGGGATCATTGCAGAGTACGAAGGTGAAATTAACGGACGTGCTAGTTTACGGCCTGCAATAAACCAATGTCGTTGATCTCGTCAGGGTGGAACATCAACTACCACGATTAGACAGAGTCGGGCAAACATTTTCCAGATTGGGCCCTGCAATCACTGTGAACCATCGATCTGTGAATAGAGATCATTGCTAAGTGTGAAGGTGAAATTAAAGGACGTGCTAGTTCACGGCCCGCAATCAACCAACTCCATTGATCTCGTCGGGGCAGAGAATCAACGACCATGATTAAAAGAGTTGGGAAAACACTTTTTAGATTGCAAAGATTGAACTCTTTGATAAATAATGATCATATTAGTATTCCACAATCACTGTGAACCACCGATCTGTGAACGATCAGTGGGAGAACCTGTAAGGAACCCACACATTAATGTCACGTAAAACTCGTACTATGATTGGGTTCTGTGGTTGATTTTAGCACATCGAAGCTCTATTTCAAACTAAACTCTCGGTCAAACACTTATGTGTTGCCATTATTATTATTATCTAGAAATCGTGTAGTTAAAATTGATCGAGGACTAAGATCGACGACCTACGATCATTGCGGAGATTGCATATGAACGCGAGTTAACGTCGAGACCTGTACCCGTAATTTAAATCCAATATAGCATTGTTTTGAGTTTGGGGTCTGATCGTAGATCGGACTATCCATATCCATTGCAGAGATCAGAAGGAGAATCAAATTGCGAGCTAGTTGAGGTTCCACAATCCCTTGCAGCCATTGGATTTGGGGGAAGAAGGATCTTCACCATTGAATTGCAGATAAGGAGTTTAGCCAGGATCATAACTCTTGGACATGGGAGCTGAAAGGATAGTGCCAGAAAGAATAGAGTTTAGGTCACAGCTCTTGGTTGCATGGAGAGAAGACGTATTTCCTCTGGGCCAGTTAAAGAATATAGAGTTTAGCACTCTGCATTAGACTGTGGTTGCGAGAACTAGTTATATGGGAATAAAGGTGCTTATAGTTAGCACATTGCATGGAATTTCTTCGAGGAAATGCATGTTCGCATAAAAGGACAGACAATGGATTTTCCATTGAGGAAGGAGGACCTTCCAATATTTCTAATTACATTGTATAGGTGTTAGAGAAAATCAAAAGTGGGTGGTCATGACTATTGGCACCCTGGTTACTAATGAAGGAAGAATGCCTGGGCGCATTCAAGAGAAACAACTAGTTTATGTGCGCTGAATTGGAATCATGAATTTCCTGTAGCTAGAAGCATAGTCCTGCTGTAAGAGTGAACGAGGAGGAATAAACCATATGGTGAAGAGGTTGGTTAAACTCCAACACAGCATAGCAGGGTGCTTGTCACCAAGTCTGGCATCTTGAAGATCAATGCGAGGGTGCATTGGGTATGAATGTGACCATGAACATCGATATATTGATTAAGGTCAATTAATATTTGAATTGCACTTGGAAAACTTAGTATGATTGATGGGATTCTTACATAATAATAATAATTCCTTTTTGCTTTATATACCCTAAATAGATGAAAATGACTTGGACTGTTGGTATGCATCATATGAAAATATAGTGTGCATGAAAAATAACAATTTGTTTTGTTGAGGAAAGTTGACTCGCAGGAAGAAAGAGTATTGGATATGGCAGTATTGTAAGCCCATAAAGAAGACCAATTCCCTGTTGAGCTAAACAACTATGGGGAGGAAAGTCCCATCCTTGTGAATTTGTTCCATGTGTGGAACAAATCTGGAAAAAAAAAATGTGGAATCGGAAATCTGTAGGTGACACATTTGCAATAAAATTTTGATAATTCTTATAAACTATTGATTGGGATCATGCACACAATGGGTATGTCAAGGAAACACAATGAGCCTAGATAACAAGACAGCCATGTGGATACAAATCCACAAACTACGCAGATAAGTATTGTGCTAGATTATGAAATTTTCCTAGGAATTTTATGCAACAGTAAAATGTTTTCACAAGAGTCTATGATTAATGTGCTTGTTGTCCAAGAATTATTGAAGGCAAGTGACAAAGAATAAGAGTTTGAAAAAGTACCTGACCAAAAAAGAAGGTAAATACTTATGAAGTGGATGAATGAGAAAGGCATGATAGGTGTTTCTAAGAAAGAACACTGAGGACAATGTTCCTTTAAGGGGGAGGGAATTGTAACACCCTGTTTCCCCCAATTTGTAAATATAACTATATTGGCCAAGGAAATATGGAAAAATCAAAGGTGTGAATGTTTGATTTGATGGAACTTTGTATGAAAGTTCGCTGAATGTAAATTCTGTTATTTTAATAGAAAATGGATACGTGTTGCATGATTGCTAGAAAGGGTATGTGCTAAGAGAGACCACAGATGCTATGCAAAGATGGTGGAGGGGACTAGGAATGGTTGTGTTAACCTCCACCGAACCAGTAGTTTGTTGGATTTAATTTCTCAGGATCAAAAAAACCCTCTGACCTAGGAATGAATTTCATTCAGGCTAGTAGGTGGGAAGACCTCCTCAAAAGTTAATGAGGGGATGCGGTAGACCACCCATCTGTAAGGCTTCCATACCTGACCACAGACTGGGAATTTGGGCCACACACAATCTTGCTGGGAAAGGAAAGAAAGAAAAGAGTGGGGGTCAGAGAGGAAATCTGTGAAGAGTGTAGAGATGAGAGACTGAGCTCTCGGGTTCGAGGAAGAACTGTGAAAAGAATGTGTTCTAATCGCAGGAAATAGAGACTGACAGGCACCCCTTTTAGCAGTCACATCACTTATTCTAGTTCAGATAAGTGTTTTCATGCTTTGTGCTTTGAAATGGAATAATGAATTAATGCATGTATGTATACATTTAATATTTGCCTCTGTATTGAATGATCGAGTGATGTGTATATATTTATCTCCTTGAGGACTTATGCTTATGCTAGATTTTTCGTATGCTCCAGTTTAACCCTCGAAGTTGTTTTCCCCAGGGATTTACCTCACCGTTCCAAAGTTGGAACAAGCCTCTTTGCACTACTACCATCTCAATAATTCCACAATATTACCCTGCCCTGCTTCAGAACTTAAAGTTCTGTGAGCTAGGAAGGTGCTTCCTTCAAACTAGTAGCCTGAGAGACATTAGGCTCGTACCCATGAACTTAACCAAATATCAACTAAGAGTATAGATTATAGCCCGAGATTCATCAGAGGGTCCATATGACTAGGGTCTAGGAACCCTGTGCCAAGTCTGAAAGGAGCTAACTCTTGATGGCTTCAGAGCTTCGGGAGCTCGAAGCCCTGGGATGTCAAACTTATTAACTATCAAAAATATATGAAGTCCCAGAGTTTATCCTGTGCCGGAAGACACATGACACCAGATAATATACTTCAGAGGTTTAACACTTCGGAAGATTTAGTGTGTGGAGTTGCAAAACTCCCAAACTCCCGAAGAGCGAACTAAATCCCGACCGTTGGATCTAGGATGTGGTCAGTCCACGGTTGACCGTTTTGAGAGGACAAGGGTGTTGTAACATTAAGACCTCCCAAAGACTAGAGTCACGAAGTAATATGGACCATGGATCTAACGGTCCTTTGGGACCCTTCTCGATCGTCCATCATAAAGGACATGTGGTACCATATCCTATACTCCATAGATTTAATACACTGGAAAGAAGAATGTGTAAAAGGTTGAAGTCTCCTGAAGTCATAGGGAGTCAGAGTAGATCTGAACTATCCATCAACTGGGACATGTGTTAGTATATTGTTAGCTACGGAGGATTTGAATCTTGGTGCTTCGAAAATCCTCGAAACTCGGAGTAATGGAGTATATCTCGACCGTCCATTATAAAGGATGCATGGTGGTAGATCCTTTAGTCCAAATACTAGAAACTATGGGAGGTTATAGGAAGGAGTGGGTGAAATCATGGAAGTTTCAAATTGTCGAAGTGCCACAATAGATCCTAGCCATTGGCGTAGGAAGACACATGGCAGTAGATTGTTAACTCCAGAGAAGATCCACTTCGAAGAAAATGAAGTGAGGTTCTTCGAAAACCCCGAAGCTTGAAGTAGCGGAGCATATATTAGCCATCCGTCAGTCAGAGACACGTTGCAGGAGATCTCGCATTCTAGAGGAGTGAGAGCAGAAGGGTGGAAACACTCCCAAAGAGTCGGGAGGAAGAAAAGATCTAAGCCATCCATTTGTAAGGAAAGGTGTCGCTAGATCCCACACTCCAGAGAAGTAGTACTTCAAAAGATTTGAAGAGTGGAGGTGCGAGGACTGCCGAAGGTTGGAGTCCCGAAGTCATCTCAGTCATCCACGAAGGAGGACGCATGGAAGAATATCTGCCACTTCGGAGAAAATTCACTCTGGAAGAAAGTGGAGTTGGAGGAGCAAGAACTCCCAAAGTCTCGGATGCCAAAGTCCACCTAAGCCGTTGATCTCAGAGGATAGGTGTCAGAAGATCCGACACTCCAGAATGATTTCACTTCAGAGGTTTTCAGTTGTGAGTACTTGCGAATCCGTTGAGGCAAAGAATCCTGAAGTAAACTAGGAGCGTTGATCAGGAAGGAAGCATGGCACATGATCCTTAACTCAAGAATAAAATGCTTTAGGAGAAAATACCGTAGAAATGTCCGAAGCTCCCGAATGTCAATGTCCAAGAATGAACCTAAGTCGTTGATTTAAAATGAATGCATGGTGCTTGATCTGGAACTCAGGGTACGGAGTACTTCAGGAGGAAATGTTGTGTGAGTGTCCAGGACTCCCAAACGTCGAAGTCCCAAAGTTAATCAGGATCGTTGAAATCCTCGAGGACACGCAACGTCAGATTGAGAACTTCAGAGGTTTTCCATTCCAGAGGATTCACGCTGTGGTTGTCTTGGCGCCTGTTGTTTTGGCGTCTGGTCAAAACCCACAGTCATATGCAAGTATAGGGGAATGGAAGAACCGAAGGACTTAGAAGAGGATATCTGCTAGTTCTGAGCTTGGTTCAGAGCATGGAGATCATGGTTGGAAAGCCATGGAAGAGAAGAATGGAATAGAGTCCCCGAATGAGGGTGTTGTTTTTCTTAAGAAGAATGAAATTTTTACGCCCCACAAGGGGTGTGTTACACTTGGACTAAAATTAAACCAGATGTAAGTCACTTTCATGTATTTGGTAGTATATCATGGGCTCACATTCTTGATGAGAAAAATAAATCATTGCAACCTAAAAGTGAGAAGTGTATATTTGTTGGTTATTATGGAGATGTCAAAGGTTATAGACTTCTTCAACCACATTGTAATGAAATTATTATTAGAAGAGATGTTAAATTTGATGAAAATATTTTGGCGTGCGATCCTAATTCAACAATTGTGCCTTCTTTGTCCTGTGATCCATCTTCGATGTTTGTGCCTTCATCTATTCCTATTCTGTTTTCTTCTTCAGATGATGACAGTGAGGATGAAAATCCACCTTCGCTTGTTCTCCTTCCTCCAGATGAGTCTTTTGAACCTGAACCAACACCGGTTCCACTGCTTCCTAGATGGGTCCGTTCAACATGAGAAGTAGTTGGTGGTCTTGTCGGTGATCCTTCAGATCTTCATCGAACACGTTCACAGTTCCAACGAGCCTCTTTTCTTTTGGCTCAAGTTTTAGAGACTTGTGATCTAGAGACATTTGCAGAAGCTTCAGGTCATCCAAATTGGGATACAACAATGAATGAAGAGTATCGTTCTTTAATGACAAACAGTACTTGGGATCTTGTACCTCTTCCAAAATGAAGAAAACTTGTCAAATGTAAATGGGTCTATAGAACTAAGTATGCATTAGATGGAAGTGTTGAAAGACACAAGGCTCGGTTAGTTTCCAAAGGATTTTCCCAAGTTGAAGGAATTGACTATAATGAAACCTTTTCCTCTGTAGCCAAAATGAATTCCATCCACCTTGTTCTTTCCCTTGTTGCCTCACATAAATGGGAGGTCCACCAAATGGATGTTAAATTCGCCTTCTTGCACATATATTTGCAAGAAGAAATATACATGGAACAATGTCCTATCCATGTTCAAAATGAATCTAGCCTTGTTTGTCCCCTTAAGAAATCTCTTTATGGTCTTAAGCAAGATCCCCGAGCTTGGTATGCCAAAATGGACAACTTTCTTATTGACACCGAATTCTCTAGATGCCATTCTGATCCTAATGTCTATACCAAGAAATTATGAAGCCATCTCATAATCCTTGTCCTTTATGTTGATGACCTTATCCTTACTGGTAGTGACTCAAAACTTTTAAACCATGTGAAAACTAGCCTTAAGAAGAAATTTGAAATGATAGACTTAGGTTTTTTGCACTATTTCCTTGGCCTCCAAGTTTTGCAAACCAATGAAGGAATTTTTATTTCCCAGTCTAAGTATGCTTGTGACCTTCTTTGTCTCTTTCACATGGATGATTTTAAACCATCCCCTTCTCCCTTCCAGTATGGAGTCAAGCTTACTGCCACCTATACTTCTCCCAAAGTTGATGCCACCTTGTACCGTCAGTTAGTTGGTAGCTTCTTATACTTGATTCATAACCATCCTGATCTTTCCTTTGCTATTGGTATTTCATCCTGGTATATGCAAACACACCATGAAATCCATTGGAAAGCAACTAAAAGGATACTTCGCTATGTCCATGGTACAGTTTTGTTCGAGATAAATTACAGTTCAAGGGGGACTCCTTTATTGGTTGGTTTCACTGATTCAGATTAGGCTGGCGACCTTGATGATCAGAAGTCTACTCCAGGTTATGTTTTCAGCCTTGGTTCAGGGCCTATCACTTGGGCCTGTAAGAAACAACAAGCTATTTCACTTTATTCAACATAATAAAAGTACCGAGCAATGGTAAATTCAAGTCAGGAAGCCTTATGGCTTCGACAGATCCTTTCAGAGTTTGGATTCCAGCAACAGCATCTGACCAACCTTTGATGCGATAATCAGAGTGCCATCAAGCTCGCCAAAGACCCAGTTCAACATCAGTGCAACAAGCACATCGAGCTACACATGCACTTCATCAGAAAGCTCATTCATGATAAAGTTATTGAAGTGATCTTTTTCACTATAGAAGATCAAGTTGCATACATTTTCACAAAGTCTCTTACAAAACAAAGTTTTTCAAACTTTGATCTATGTTAGGAGTTCAGGAAGTTGTCATTAAGGGGGGATAGGCTCTAATGCCACCTTCCTTCTCCTATTGTGTCACTATTGTAAATCCTTCAATCCTATCCTAAGTTATTCTTAAGGGGGTATGTTAGGATATTTAGACACTTAGGAGTTAGTTAAGATATACTTCGTCTAATGTGTCCTTAGGTAAAAGTGTGTTTCTTAGTGTGTTTATTTAGTATGCATTAGTATGAATTTGTAGTTAGGAAATATGTTGGCCCTAGACCAAGTTTTGGAGAACCTTGGTCGTGTTTGACCATTTTTGGGACTTCAACAAGCTGGTCGAAGACAAAGTGCCAAGCGAAGCAGAGATCACGGGATATCGCCCCCTTTTCTGGGCTTTTTGGGATTAGGATTTATGTAACAAGTATGGGATGTCGGCCCATGGGTTACCCATGTTTAGGCCCCATTTTCAATGTATAAATAGATATCTAGGCGATGTAAGAAAGTAGTAGTAGTGGATGTTTGTGGCTTAGTGCGGAGCTAGAGGCTCTGTGCATACTATGTGTTAAAGACTTGCAAAGCTAAGTGCAAGTGATCGTAAGAAGCTTGTGTGCAGACTGTGTAAGAAGGATTTGTACTATGACCTAACTTGGGAAGGAGGATCTGGCGAGGTGTGCACAGATCTCCTATCCTATGAGGAGTTGTCTTTGTGGCTCTGTGCATTCAAAGAAGATAATAAAGAAGAAGAAAATTTGGTGGATGTAGCCCCACGCTGGGGGTGAATCACGTATATCATGTATTAAGGTTGGTTTGTGTGATTGATGTGATTTATGCTTAATGTTGTCATACTTATGTATGTTATATGCATTTGATATAATAGATTAGTGCTTGGTAATGTGAATGAATGATAGATCTACTCTATTTCTATGTGTTAAGTGCTTGGATGTGTTAGATCTTGTTGAATACTGCGTTGTTATGTAATTAGGGTTTTACCTGTAATGTGCATAAGGGTTAAATGATAATGAATGTTAACTGCTAAGTGCTCTGTTAAGTATTGTAATCACAGATCCATATGCCAACTAGGTTGCAGACACTTGAGTCCTGCAACCCCCCTGCCTCTACCTCGGGTGAGACTTCACCTGCTTCTTAGGTGTTGTCGAAAGGGCTGATAGTTAGGGTTTTGTTGGTGCATTGTTGAAGTGTTGAAACCTGGGTCTGCCCCTATGCCAATAAATGGTTCTGTTGTCGGGACCTGAAATTGTGATTGATGGGAACTGAGGAAAAGAGAAAGTTCTGTGCGTAGATCTGTTGCTGTAGTGCACATTATTCTACTTGACATGTGAAGCTCTGTGATAAGAAAATAAGTCTGATATGAAGAAAAGAGGTAAGATATTAAAGCTTTGTGCTATGATAAAGGTAAGATAAGTGGAAATTTTGTTTCAAAAGAATGGATCTAGGTATGTTTGATAGATTTGGTCCTAGTTTGAAAACTAGGGCACAACTCGAAGAAAGAAGATATGACATGAATAGATATGATAGAAATAGTGAAAGATATGTTATT
>ML823620.1:7448-20243 GCA_009831015.1 Picea engelmannii
TGTCTTTTCTATGTGGGCAATCCTTGTACAAGTGATCTTCCTTGAATCCCCAACATTGGATTGGTGGTCTTCCCCTTTTTCCCAAGGAATCTTCTTTTTTGGATTCCCCCTTAGCATATTGTTCTTGATGATTCCTATTAGGCTCATTCCTATTGAAGGGAGGTTTGAATCCTTTCCTCCTTTGATCGGACTTCACATTTTTCTTGTCCTTCCAATATTTCTTCAGGGATTCTCTTCCCTATCCTTGCTCATACATGTATTTAGACTTCTTGATGGCCTCAGTCAAGGTCGTGGGTTCATCATACTTGATATTTTCCTTATAAAAGGATGGAAATCCACTTAGAAATCTCTGTATTTTCACTTTCTCATCACCAATGAACTTGACATACTTTAACAATCCCAAGAACTTCTTCTCATACTCTACCATAGTCATGTTTCCCAACCTGAGTTCAAAGAACTCCTACATTTTCTTGTCATAGAAATGATCTGAGAGATACTCCTTCTGGAACTACTTCTTGAATTGTTTCCAAGTGATCCTACTTTCATTAACATGTTCCACTTGCTTCAGTTGGTCCCACCACATTGCATCTTTCTCGTGTAAATGGTAGGTGGAAATCCTGGCTTCCAGGTTTGATGAATAGTTATGCAACTGAAAATATCTCCTGATACCAAGAAACCATGCTTCAACGTCATCTTCCTTTTCTCTTTCAACATTGAAGGAAGGTGGCTTGAGCTTCTTCATCTCTCCTTGCAAAATATCTACCTTTGCTTCCTTCCTTATTTTCTGACAGGGGAAACCTCTGGATTGTTTACAGGATCTTTTGATGCATAAAAATATCTTTCTGAGTGAGGAGGTGAGTGGTGCCCATGAGCTATGCCAACACTTCTGGAATAACGAACTCTTACACAAGCATTTCTTCTTTTATGACACTTTCCTCCTTCCTTTTGTCTTGAGTTTGATCCCTTCTTCATTTTCCTCTGCAACTGATCCAAGATCCACAAAACTCGAGCATTTATTTGACTTTTCTCTCTCATCAGTCTCTCGTTGTATACTTTGTAGCTCCACACTTCCATCTTCTGGCTTCTTATCGTTTTTATTAACGTTTCCTACTCTCCTTTTCCCTTGCGTCCGTTGGAGTCTGTCTATGCATTACTGACTCCGGTATTCTGGCCTTCAACCTCCTTATCATGACTAGAGACTCCCTCACCTTCTTCCATTTCCTCAATACACATCTTGTGCTAATGTTCTTAAGCCCCTTAATTCTGCAAAATGTGTAAGTGACCATTTTGTTAGAATTGTGTGTATGATAGACAAAATTTCCAAACCATGATACCAGTATCTTTCTTGTTTTTGTTAATGGATATCATATCCCATTCTCCGAAAATAATAGTGTACTACTATCCTTGAGTTGACACAGAATTTAATCCTGTGCAGGAACTTCCCTCAAACCACTTCCTAGGCGACCACGACTAGAAACCACGGCTAAATCCTTCCTTGGCAATTTTTCTGTCTCAAAGACAACCAATTCATCCCTTATCCCTCCTTTCTCATCTCTCAATCTGCATATGACCACGACCATGACCTTGCGCTTAGTTGAAAAGGAACTTGTCCAGAGCTTAGGGACTTTAGAACTTTCAACGAGGACCAGATCAATAGTCCTCATCCTCTTTCACAATCAATGATCAAGATTCGCTTCAAGGCTTCGCACTTCGAGAGTCTCAACTTTTCTCACTTGCCCCCTCCTAGAACTCTTTTACCTGAAGCTAATGATCTACCGACGCATGTCCTCCCACAGATCAGTGGCCGTGAATCGCTTCGTCTCTTCAATTTTTGAAAGTTTCAAATTTCCCTCTTGCACTTTCTCCTGGAGTGCTTTCACCCTAATTCAAATATCCTTCAACACATGTCTTCTGGAATCAGCGGTCAATATGTACTTCAGCCTTAGGGATTTTTTGACCCAACGCAACCTGTCACATATTTCCCCTCTGGAGTGGCCAGTCTCTGGACTGCATGATCTATCACCACATGGTGAAATAATAGAAATAGATAAGTGGCCCAATCAGGAGGGTGCCATGTGTCACATTTGAACTGACCTTTCAATGCTCCAATGCTCAAAAATTACTAACATGTGGCACACATCCCATGTGTCCACATCACCCCAGGTGACATCTACAAGCCACGCCACTTTGGGAATTCTAGGGTTCCACATCACCTCTAGGTGACATCATTGTGCCCCATCAAATCGTCTCTTCGGGCTTTAGGACTTTGAGAGTTTTCATACTTGTGCACTTCCAATTCTCCAGAACTCTGAATTCCTGAACTAGCCAATCTGTCGCCATGTGTCCTCCTGGATCGAATGACTAAGATTCACTTTGGGTCTTCACCTGGAGTTCACGGATATTCTCCACATTTCCTCCTCAATTTGATGGCTATGTTTTACTTCGGGGCTCCATACTTCAGAGATCTCAAACCTCAACCCTTTTTTGAAAATGTTTTTGTCTGAAGCTTGTGATCTGGTCACATGTGCCACCCTGCAGATTGATGACTATGATTTCTTCTGGACTTTAGACTTCGAAAATCTCAAACTTCAAAACTTATCTGGCCCCACGGTCTTTTATCCGAAGTCTTGGATCTAGTGACGCGTGGCTCACAAAAGATCAATGGCTGAGATCCTTTTGGGTCTCCGGGTTTTAGAAGTCTCAAAATTCAAACCCCCTCCTCGCTCAATTTTTCCCAGAGTGTTTTATCCAGAGCATGTGATTAGTGGACGCATATCCTCCCACAGATCAATAGTTCCCAGGATACATCGTCTCTTCGGGGTTCATCGCTTGAGCACTAACATGTCACATCACTGCATGCCTTTTCAATTTGCAGGGGCACGCATTGGTAGTTTAGAGTAACTCGCTTTTCACCCTGCAATTCTCCTGACACTGACACGTAACCCCTCGGTGAAACCATGGTTTGGATTGCAGGACCTCCTTGTGAAATAAAATCCCATGCAACTCGGTTCCCCATAATTCCTGATGGATTTTGATATCTATCTGATGCAGGAGCATCTCTCCATGCCAACCAGCCAGCCAGCCAGCCACGTTGAGCGCACGCATTCAATGCTGAAGAGAGGCATAGCCCTCATCTTTTATTTTGAATTGAATGTAATTTAATGCTTAGGCTGTTGAGCCATAGAGTCGTGCCTTTGTGCAGGCTATAGATAAGATAGGAATTTAATGTTTGTATGGCTGAGATCTAGATCCAGATAGTGGACTAGACAGCCCATTCAATGTAATTGAATAGGGTAGGTAGGTTGGAGGGAAGAGCTCGAAGAGCCCCCTTAGGTAAAAGAGATTTCATATCTCATTTTGGTAGTAGAGGAAGGGGAGTTGAGTTAGAGTCTATGTGTAGAGAGAAGAAGAGAGAAGAGACGAGACCTTATTACAGGCTGTGCTCAGAAACACCTTTGTAAAGAGGCATTTTTATTAATATAAACAGAAGCAATTTTTTCTGCATGTATTTATGTGTTATGTGGATGCCTTGGTTTGTTCTATTTTATGATATGAATGTATGTTGTAGATGTATGTTGTAGGTTTACATTTGTAGGAGTGTGTTTGATTTCAGGTGAAGGTCTTTGAGGCTTCATACCAGGAGGGTGTGACAGAACGCTGCGAGTTCTAATAGCTGTGCACAGAGGTTGCACTTCTGAATTCTGCGGGTTCAGACAAAGATGTGCTGCGGCACAAGAACTCGAGTCAACAACTCAGGGAGGACCTCAAGGTTGCTGAATACCTTGGAGGCAAGGATGTGTAGGAGAGACATGGTTGCAAATAGAAGCTTTGAGGAGTTCTGTGAAGCTCTGTTAGGTGGGCATTGAGCAGGTGCAAGCAGTGCACAGAGGGAGAACTCTGTTGTGAGTTCAACAGGAACCAGAATCACTGAGGATTTTGAGAGCTCTGTCAGGTGGGAATTGAGCGAGTGAAAGGGAGAAGATACTCTGCCAGGTGGGCATTGCGATAGTGTGCAGGTAGGCACAAGGAAGAGAAGAGAACTCTTTGAGTTCTGTAATTGAAGGAAGAATCCACTGAGGCATCTTCACAGGGTTGCTGAACACCCTGCGGACTCAACAAGAGGTTTCTTGAGTGAAGGATAGCTAGGAGGGCATCCAAACATTCTCCATCTGTGGGAGAAAGAAGAAGGATAAAATCCCTTAGGGGTCTGAGCGTGTGATAATCTCAGGAGAGACAACACTGTGTGTGCGTAAAGACTCTGCAGAGGTGCAAGAGTTGAAGAATACTTCAAGGATTCGAAAGGAGCAAAGCTCAGGAGGGACAACATTTTCATGCGCGTAGCGAAGATCAGAGTTCGGAGTTCGCAAGAGGAGAAAGAAGACAAAGGTTGAGGCCTTTGGGAAACTTGGAATTCTTCCAAGCATTGGAAGACAGTGTGCAAGCTCAGGAGGGATCACAGTAGCCGTCAGATCGACGGGAGGAAGAGATCTGGACTGTTGGTTTCTATGTCAAGGGAGCATTAAGAGAAGCACATAGAAGGGGATATTGTGGACCATCAGATGTTCACATAGATACCCGTCAGCCATCAGATCAGACAAAAGGTGCACGGTGTTTAACCCATCGAGAATAGCCGAAGGGAAAATACTGATGAGAGTTGTCATTGGGATATCGAAATTTTCCATATCGGGGATTCTGTGGATAGGAAGTCTATGTGGTTCAAAATCGCGAAGTCTGAAACCCTGAATGGAGGGAAGTGCCATTTGTGTAGCCAGCTATCGGCATAGTGGAGAATCGACACTCAGGATATCAGAGTTCTTGAGGTCAAGGAAGTCGAGACACTTCAAGTCTCAAAATCACGAGATTGGATCAGGGTCATCCATCACTTGGGGACACATGGCGGAGATCCAGATGATCGGGAGAAGTCCCGATAGAAAAGTCAAGACGGAGCATCGGAGTTCGGCATTTCGCGAGTCCTGAAGACAAGTCATCCGGAACATCAGAAGTCACAAAATTGCTAGAGGTGATCATGACCGTCCATTTATAGGGGACGCATGGCAGCGATCGAAGCCTTCGGGAAAGGTCCCGATAGGAGAGCCACATTAGAGAATCGGGGATCAGGAAATCGGGAATCCCGTGGACAAAGTGTCCTTGCATTTCGGTATTCCGATGTTCGAAACCCCGATAGGAGACAAGGCCGCGGTCTTGTGAGATAATGGTCACGTGGGCCAAAAGTCTAGCCTAGGGGACTAGCGGAAGTTGGAGCATATTGGGATTCGATGGATCGCAGATCCTGAGGACAAGTGCATTTCGACACTTGAAAGTCCGAAACCCCGAAAGAGGAGTATAAGGCTGCGGTCTTGTGAGAAGCGATCACATGGACCAAGGCATAGCCAGGAGGGGCTAAGGCCGAAAGGAGAGTGCATCAACAAATCGGTGATCGGGAGATCACAGGGACACAGGTTTGTGACATCGAGGATCAAGAAACCCCGAAACCCAAAATTAAGTCGGGGAAGTCACAGGCATGTGCAGAGGCCGTGACAGGGAAAAGAGAAGGACCTGTGGATCGGGTTTTCATCAGAGATTCCAGCAGGGAATCGAATGAGCTAATTCGGCTTGCATGAGGTGATTGATCAATCCTGTGAGCGGATGTAGGGTGCATTTTTTTTCTCGTCTGCATCAAGTGGTATCAGAGCAAAGACTTCACTTGTATATTTTAGGTGAAGTGAGAAGGTAAAGGGAGACAAAGTGATGGGAACTCTGTGATGGTTGTTTGTAGGTAGGCAGTAGTCAAGAAGGTAGTCAAGAGGACTGTAGGATGAAGCTGGAAACACTCTTAGTGAAAAGTGACAGCAACAGGTTTTCCAGGAGAGAAGACAGGGACAACACCATGGTTACTGAAGACCATAGGCGTGCTGGGAGGAAGAGCAAAGAAGAAAAGCTTGCATAAATGGATAAAGAGCTCGCTGAAATAAGGGCAGACATAGAAAAGCTTGAACTGCAGATGCGATAGGATAAGAGGTCGAGATGGATGCGCGAATGGCCCATGAAGAAGCCGAAGATAAAATGGCCAGTCAAGGAGTTGATGGCTAGAAGGCAGCGCAGACTGTTAAGAGGATGGTTGAGGTATGCTGAAAACTTCAATGGACCTGAAGAAATGGTTCAAGTGTGTGAACCAGAGACCAAGAGAGGTCTCAATGATGAAGAGAATGAATTGGGATCGGCTGAGGATCTCAAGAACTGTCAGGAGGGCAGAGAGGAAATTCCCAATTGCCAGGTGGGAAACGAGATGAGATCGCTGCGGGATCTCACAGACTGTCATGAGGACAGCCGAGGAATTTCACATTGCCAGCTAGGCAATGGAATGAGGTCGCTGCGAGATCTCAAAGACTGCCAGGAAGGTAGTAGAGACATCTCATATTTCCAGGTGGGAAAAGATGAGCATATGAGACTATCGGAGGGTCTCATAAACTCAGAGGTGAGTTTAGATCAGCAAGTGCAGCTGATAAAGGAGGAGGATCTGAGAGATCTTCTGATGATTGGGGGAATTGGAATATTCCTACCACTTGCCCAGGAGGAGGTAGAAATATGTGTTGCAAGTGCAACAACAACAGAAGAACAGTCAGCTGAGACTGTCAAGGAGGAATTGGAGCAGGTGTTTGAGACTGCCCAAGCAGAAGCAGGAGAAGAAAAAGAGAATGAGCATTCTGAGGAATGGCTCAATGATTTCGGCCAGGGAGCTGAAAAGAAAAAAACTGCAACACTAAAGCTAGCAACAAAGGAAGCCAAAGAGCGAGTAGGTAGATTTATCACTCCATGGGAGATAGAGCTAGAGATGTTGGAGGATTGGCTAAACAATCCAGAGCCAGCAAGAGAACTGACAGAAGTTGAGCTGTCAGAGAATGTGACTGAACAGTCAGTCAGTCAAAGGCAGACTGCAGTACAAAAGTCTGCAGCAGAGTGGAAACTTGAGGCCATAGATGAAGATGAAGAGGATGGCATGGGAGATCATGATGATCTGCCCATGAGCCGAAAAGTTTTGCAGCTGAGGAGACTGCATGAACAAAGCCATCCATTGGAGTAGTTGGACGAAGCGATCGAGGAGATTAGAAGGCTGATGTTGAGGTCAGTAGAGACTTCTAGTGAGGAGCAGCTAGGAAGGAGAGAAGCAGCAGCAACAACAGTGCAGTAGAAGCAACAACATGAAAATGGAGCAGATGAACAACTCCAGAGGATGATTTGGAATCCAGGAGGATTTCAACATTAGAGATGGGAAGCTCATGAGTAGGAGCTCATGAATTTTGCAGCTGAGGAGTATTATGCAGAAGAATCTCTCCACGTTATCTAGCTAGCCATCCATCCACCTCGAGCACACACATTCAATGCTGAAGAGAGGCATAGCCCTCATCTTTTATTTTGAATTGAATGTAATTTAATGCTTAGGCTGTTGAGCCATAGAGTCGTGCCTTTATGCAGGCTATAGATAAGATATGCATTTAATGTTTGTATGGCTGAGATCTAGATCCAAATAGCGGACTAGACAACCCATTCAATGTAATTGAATAGGGTAGGTAGGTTGGAGGGAAGAGCTCGAAGAGCCCCCTCAGGTAAAAGAGATTTCATATCTCATTTTGGTAGTAGAGGAAGGGGAGTTGAGTTAGAGTCTGCATGTAGAGAGTAGAAGAGAGAAGAGTCGAGACCTTGTTACAGGCCGTGCTCAGGAACACCTTTGTAAAGAGGCATTTTTATTAATATAAACAGAAGCAGTTTTTCCTGTATGTATTTTTTTGTTATGTGGATGCCTTGGTGTGTCCTATTTTATGATATGAATGTATGCTATAGATGTATGTTGTAGGTTTACATTTGCAGGAGTGTGTTTGATTTCAGGTGAAGGTCTTTGAGGCTTCATACCAGAAGGGTGTGACAGAACGTTGCGGGTTCTGATAGTCGTGCACAGAGGTTGCACTTCTGAATTCTACGGGTTCAGAAAAAGATGTCCTGCGGCACAAGAATTGGAGTCAACAACTCAGGGAGGACCTCAAGGTGTTGAATACCTTGGAGGCAAGGCTGTGTAGGAGAGACACAGTTGCAGAAAGAAGCTCTGAGGAGCTCTGTGAAGCTCTG
This sequence comes from Picea engelmannii, assembly GCA_009831015.1. Lineage (NCBI taxonomy): Eukaryota > Viridiplantae > Streptophyta > Pinopsida > Pinales > Pinaceae > Picea > Picea engelmannii. Next base: position 15,570 of record ML823620.1, read on the forward strand.
CCAGGTGGGCATTGAGCAGGTGCAAGGAGTGCACAGAGGGAGAACTCTACTATGAGTTCAAGAGGAACCAGAATCACTCAGGATTCTGAGAGCTCTGCCAGGTGGGCATTGAGCGAGTGAAAGGGAGAAGATACTCTACCAGGTGGGCATTGAGACAACATGCAGGTAGGCATAAAGAAGAGAAGAGAACTCTTTGAGTTCTGTAATTGAAGGAAGAATCCATTGAGGGATCTTCACAGGGTTGTTGAACACCCTACAGACTCAGCAAGAGGTTACTTGAGTGAAGGATAGCCAGAAGGGCATCCAAACATTCTCCATCTGTGGGAGAAAGAAGAAGGATAAAATCCCTTAGGGGTCTGAGCGTGTGAGAAGCTCAGGAGAGATAGCACTATGTGTGCGTAAAGACTCTGCAGAGGTGCAGGAGTTGAAGAATCCTTCAAGGATTCGAAAGGAGAAAAGCTCAGGAGGGACAATGTTTTCATGCGCGCAACAAAGCTCAGAGTCCGGATTTCATAAGAGGAGAAAGAAGAAAAAGGTTGAGGCCTTTGGGAAACTTGGAATTCTTCCAAGCATCGGAAGACAGTGTGCAAGCTTAGGAGGGAGCACAACAGCCATTAGATCGATGGGAGGAAGAGATCTAGACCATTGGTTTCTACATCCAGGGAGCATCAGGAGAAGTGCACAGAAGGGGAGATTGTGGATCGTCGGATGTTCACAAAGATACTCGTCAGCCATCAGATCGAACAGGAGGTGCACGGTGTTTAACCCATTGGGAATAGTCGAAGGGAAAATCCCGACGAGAGTTGTCATCAGGATATCGGCATTCGCCATATCGGGGATTTCGTGGACAAGAAGTCCATGTGGTTCAGAATTGTGAAGTTCGAAACCCTGAACGGAGGGAAGTGCCATTAGTGGAGCCAGTTGTCGGCATAGCATAGAATCAACACTCAAGATATCGGAGTTCTCGAGGTCGAGGAAGTCGGGACACTTCAAGTCGCGAAAGAACAAGATTGGATCAGGGCCATCCATCAGTTGGGGTCATGTGGCAGAGATCCAGATGATCAGGAGAAGTCCCAATAGAAAAGTCAAGACAGAGCATCAGAGTTCGGCATTTCGCGAGTCCTGAAGACAAGGCGTCCGGGACATCAGAAGTCGTGAAATCGCAAGAAGCGATCAGGACCGTCCATCTATAGGGGACGCGTGGCAGTGATCGAAGCCTTCGAGAAAGGTCCCGATAGGAGAGCCACATCGGAGAATCAGGGATTGAGAAATCGGGAATCCCGTGGACAAAGTGTCCTTGCATTTCGACATTGCAATGTCCGAAACCCCAATAGGAGACAAGGCTGCGGTCTTGTGAGATAGTGGTCACATGGGCCAAAAGTCTAGCCCAGGGGACTAGCGAAAGTTGGAGCATATCTGGATTCGACGAATCGTGGATCCTGAGGACAAGTGCGTTTCGGCACTTGAAAGTCCAAAACCCCGAAAGAGGAGTATAAGGCTGTGGTCTTGTGAGAAGCGGTCACATGGACCAGGGCATAGCCAGGAGGGGCTAAGGCCGAAAGGAGAGCGCATCGGCAAATCGGTGATTGGGAGATCGCGGGGATAGAGGTTCATGACATCGAGGATCATGAAACCCCAAAACCCGAAATTAAGTTAGGGAAGTCACAGGCGTGTGCAGAGGCTGTGATAGGGATCGAAGCCTTCGAGAAAGGTCCCAATAGGAGAACCACATCGAAGAATAGGGGATCGTGTTACTGCAAATGGTATAAGGCTTATCATAGAGCCTAACCTATCAATAAAGTTGAGCTAAACTATACGGGAAACATACACCCTAATAAGTAAGTTGATTAGAGTATAAGTACAACTAAGTTAAGTATGATCAATGCATATTATAATCTAGTTTCAAACCAGTATGAGTGATTCGATCTATTACATGGGTTCAATGTATGAAAAAGTCATATAAGGTAAAACAAGGAGAGTAGTATCCTATATGTTACATATTATGTAAATATTGTAATATCATGAAGCTTGATCATTACAAACAAGTCTAAGAGTTCTACTATGAACCAATGGTGTTGCCACAGGGTTGGGCCCCTGTAATGTTCCTGACTTGGCTAGTCTAGGAAACGCTGCTAATGTGTGTGTAGGATCAAAGGTTTACAACATATAAATGATCATACAAATAATAAACGTGACAAAGTACTGCAAAGTTTGTATTATGAAATCTCTGTGGATTACAAAATGGTCGAATGTGACTGAATAAACTGACAATACTCGACTAGATCACAAAGAAAGGATCTTATCCATAATACAAATAAGCAACTGCAACTGAATAAAATAAAAACACTCGGCTAGATCAAAATACAAAAGGATCTTATCCGGAATACAAATAAGCAACTAAAAGATAATACCCGGAATATGGGAGCACTGCAGAATCAATGAAGAATGATGGAAGACCTGGATGATATTCCCGGTGACTAGTGTGTGTCTTTCAACACTGAAATTAGCCAACTGGTGTCTTCCTTCTGGAATACACTGAACTATCTCTCCTGAGATGCACCTCTTCTCCTCAATGACAAGTCATAATCTGCATAATGATGAATTAGTTTGCTGACCCTTCCTTTATAGCTTTCAAAAACCCTAAATCATGTTGAAACCCTAATTCACTATTGACTTCCAAAACCCTAAATCACTGTTGAAACCCTAATGCACTGTTGACTTCTATTTTTAGCTCATAATGACTTAAAATCACTTTTAACTCTTTTTAGCTCAATGTCACTTTCCGAATATAACACCTGTGACTAGAGTGACCTCTAGTTACCTTGTTTACCCATCTTTGGCCCTAGCTATAGTCTAATGGGGCATTTTAGACCATTAAGCCTCCTCTCTGGATCTCCTATTTGGAAAGGGACATTACAATCCTCCCTTCCCAAAATTGCTTATCCTCAAGCAATACCAGTCTAGGGTGTTGCAACACCTGCTCGGTCTCCCAAGTAGCGTTCTCTACTGGAAGCCCTCTCCATCTGATCAAACACTCTTTGACGACCCTGCTCCTCAATTTCCACTCCCGAAACTCCAAAACCTCCTCCATAACTAACTCCAACTGTCCCTCCTCATCCAATGGGGGAAGCTCCTCTGATGTGCTAATGAATTTTCCCACTGCCTTTTTGAGGTAAGACACGTGGAACACGTTATGAATATTTCTCCCCTCTGGAAGCTCTAGCTCGTAAGAAACCTCACCTACTCACCGCATGATCTTGTAAGGACCATAAAATCTAGGCTTGAGCTTCTCGACCCCACTCTTCTTCAGAGATGACTGTCTGTAGGGTTGGAGTCTCAAGAAAACCAAATCTCCAACCTCAAAGCTGCGCTCTATCCTGTGCCTGTCCGCACTTATCTTCTGTCGGTTTTGCGTCATCTGCATGTTCTCTTTCAACAACTTGAGAATCTCCTGACTCTCTATGATCCAATACTTTGCCTTGGGAGATATTCTCTCCCCGAAGACCAAGTCTACCAAAGTGGCAGCATCATATCCATACAATGCATGGAAGGGTTTCAGACCAATGGACATGTGGAAGGTGGTGTTGTAGCAATGTTCTCCTAAATGTAACCACTTTACCCATGTTCTATGTTGTCCTCATACATAGTTCCTCAAATACCCTTCAATCCACTTGTTGAAAATCTTGGTCTACCCATATGTCTGAGGGTGATAGCTAGTGCTAGGTGTCAACTCTGTCCCCACCAACCGAAACAACTCTCTCCAAAATGTCCCTATGAATCGACTGTCCCTGTGACTGACGATGTTCTTCGACAACCCATGAAGTCTGAAGACCTCCCTGAAGAAAAGATTGGCTACCTAAACTGCATTGTACTCTGTCGGTATTGCATAGAAGTGAGAAAACTTGGTCAATATGTCGACCACTACATAGATATAGTCCTTACCCTGGACCTTGGGTAGACCCGTGATGAAGTCCATAATATACTCTCCCATTTCTTCTCTGGAATGGGGAGTGGATGAAGTAGCTTTGTTGGAAGAGCATGCTCTGACTTGTTCTGCTAGCAAGTCACACACTCATTGATGTGTCTCATAACGTCCTGTTTGAATCCCTTCCATGAGAACATCTCTCTGATCTGTCTGTAGGTTTTGAAAAACCTTTGATGGCCTGCTAGAGGTGAATCATGAATTGCAGTGAGGATCTTCTTCTTAAGCCCTGAATCTGGCACCAAGTAGACTCTATCCTTGTAAAATATGACATTATCAATGACCCTATACCAATCATCTTGTATCTACCCATCCATCACCTCACAAGCGAACTTGTTCTTGGAATATTCCACTAACAAGTGGGATTTCCAATCTGTTGAAATCTCCATCAAAGAACATGCCACAGGTCTCCTCGATAGTGCATCATCCACAATGTTCTTCTTCCCCTTGACATACCCTATGTCAAATTTGAATGCCTGTACCATTGTTACCCATTTCTGTTAGCGCTCACTGAGGTCCTTCTACTCAAGGAAATACTTCAAACTATTGTGATCGGTCTTGACCACGAATTTTCTGCCCACCAAATATTGTCTGAACTTGGTCAAGGCATGCATGATTGCCAACATTTCCATGTCATAAATGGAGTACAACCTCTCAGGTTGACTAAGCTTCTGGCTCTCGAATACAATGGG
>ML823620.1:21005-31477 GCA_009831015.1 Picea engelmannii
GATAGGTCAACCACATAAAATGTGTCTCTCACTGTGTAGTTTCCTAACTTCATCTCTAAGTTTAGAACTCTGTCTAGAAACTCCACTGTGTGGCCATCTTCTACCGCAACATCAAACCCCTCAAACTCCTCTATCTGAAGTTCCTGTCTCGATACTAGTGAAGCGTCGATGAAGTTGTGGGTGGCCCCACCATCTATCAGGGAGATTGCTTGTTGCCCCTAAATAATCCCTCTGATACAGAGGGTATCATACTTGGGAACACCAGAAAGGGCCGCTATGACTCCTCCCTTTGTTGGTTTCCTCCTATTAGCCTGCAATGGCGATTGTGGGACTACTGGAGGATGGGCTCCTGCTGGTGTCGATGGTCTATGAGGAGGTTTCTCCTCTATTGGTGTTGAATCCTCCTCTGAACTAGTGGATCCACTGTCCTCCTCCTCCTCCTCACTATCCATGTTGTTTTCTTCTACTTCAATATAATGAATCTTTCCCTTTCCCATGCACCTATGGCCTGGGACCCAAGGATCTCTGCAGTTGAAGCAAAGCTTCTTCCTCATAAGCTTTCGCCTAGTCTCATCATCCAACTTCTCCTTGCCCTTCCATTCTCTTTGGAATTTCTTCCTGTCTCTATCATTTTGGGGAACAAATGGTTTAGATAAAGTTTTAGTCTTTGACATTGAGTTTGCCAGATCTCAAGTGCGAAGGATGGAATCCTGCAAAGTGGGAGGTGTGTATGCCTTCACCCATCCTCTCAAAGGCTCTGTGAGTCCTTCTGTGAATAGCATGATCAGCCTGAGCTCTGATATATTTTTCACTGCCACAACTACCCACTGAAACATTTTGATTAACACCTTTGTTGTACCAGCTTGTCTCAACTAGGCTAGATCCCTGAAGTGTATCTCAGGATCCTTCTTATCAAACCTGTCCATGAGCCTACCTGTAAACTCCCTATAGGAGGTTATGCGACTGTGACCCAATGTCACCAGTCCATGATACCACCACTAGTGTGCCTCACCCTTCAAGTGTAAGGTCACAAAATTGATGGCCTTTGTCTCATTCATTTGGTTGAGCTTGTAATACATGTCTAGCTTCTATACCCAAGCTCTGGCGGTGTATTTGGATGATCCGTCGAAAGAATGGATGATGAGTTTCCCAAATTTTCGGATGAAATCGAGGTTATGCCCCTGTTGTTGTTGTGGTCCTCTCCTCTGCGGCTCTTTGGGGTGGTTCCTAATTCTGAATCCACAGTACTCGACTAAGGTCATGTCCTTATGGAAGTCACGACCCAATGCTGCGTACTCCCTCCTATACTCTGCAATGTCGTCGGCATGAGTGGGTGGCCTCTGTGCTATCAATGGCAGTGCTGCTAGCAGGGGTTCCCTATGGAAATTGGGAAACAAGGGTCTGGGAATCCTACTCGTAGAGGTGTATGTACGAGAGGGTGACTGGGGTTTACTTCCTACTCCCGAGTTCCCCTATGCTACATGCAAGACTTGTGTATCTGGGGTGCCCACTCTAGCCAATCTATCAACCACCTGTGCCAAGGACTAAGACATGGTTCGTTGACTAGCTAACATATTGTTGATAATCTGCATGAAAGATGCCTATGGATCTACGAAGGCCTTGTCACTGCCCTCTGGTCGCTCATATATTTCTCCTAGCATCCTCTCTACCTCACACTCAACCTCACACTTTTCCCTTCTCTCTGCTTCTCTGTGTGCCTCTTCCTCTTCCTCCGAGCTAGGAGGAAAAGGGGGGAAATCATGCTATGCCTTCTTTCATGATGCCTTTTGTAAGTGACATATTCGTCACCTACATGTTCAAGGCCCTCTGAGTCTTCTGCTACACTCATTGTCTTTAGTCACAGGCTGGTAGGACTAAAGCTCTGATAACACTGTAATGTTTTCTGACTTGGCTAGTCTAGGAAATGTTGTTAATGTGTGAGTAGGATCAAAGGTTTACAGCATATAAATGATCATACAAATAATAAATGTGACAAAGGACTGCAAAGTTTGTATTATGAAATCTCTATGGATTACAAAATGGTTGAATGTGGATGAATAAACTTACAATACTCGACTAGATCACAGACAAAGGATCTTAGCCGGAATACAAATAAGCAACTGCGGCTGAATAAAATGACAACACTCGGCTAGATCAAAAGACAAAAGGATCTTAGCCAGAATACAAATAAGCAACTAAAATATAATACCCAAAATATGGGAGCACTGCGAAATCAATGAAGAATGATGGAATACCTGGATGATCTTCCTGGTGACTAAGGTGTGTCTTTCAACACTGAAATCAACCAACTAGTGTCTTCCTCCTGGAATACATTGAACTATCTCTCCTGAGATGTGCCTCTTCTCCTCAATGACAAGTCATAATCTACATAATGATGAATTAGGTCACTGACCCTTCCTTTATATCTTTCCAAAACCCTAAATCATGTTGAAACCCTAATTCACTATTGATTTCCAAAACCCTAAATCACTGTTGACTTCTATTTTTAGCTCATAATGACTTAAAAGCGCTTTTAACCCTTTTTAGCTCAATGTCACTTTCCGAATATAACACCTATGACTGGAGCGACCTCTAGTAACCCTGTTTACCCCTCTTTGTCCCTGGCTATAGTCTAACGGGGTGGCTTAGACCATTAAGCCTCCTCTCTAAAGCTCCTATTTGGAAAGGGACATTACAGCCCCTGCAACCAAGTCACAGTCCAATGGATTGAGAATTGGCCGTAGGGGCCCAGCCCTATGGCCAAGCCGTGAGCACGCCAATGACTTGGCCATAAAGCTGCCCCCCACGGCCAAGTCACAGTCTAGTGGACTGTGACTTGGCCGCGGGGGCCCAACCCTATGGCCAAGCTGTTGGCATGCCCACGGCTTGGGTACAAGGGCCAAATCTTAACATAATTTAAATTAAAAAATAAAATTAAAATTAAAACAAATTCTAAAATATCAGTGGGAGTCTTGAGCTGAATTTTGAGCTTACCTGAAGCTCAGCCCGCTTGCCCAAAGGAGAACCCCCCAACATGATAGCACAATCGCCTGAAGGAGCACCCACCAACACCAACACAACAGTACATCCACACCAAAACCACGTCCATTCCCATGGCTTGGCTACAAAGGTCGAAATATAAATTTAAATTTAAATTAAAAAATAAAAGAAAAACTAAAATATCACTGGGAAATTTGACCTCACCTGAAGCTCGACCCGCCCGCTCGAAGGAGCACCCAACAACACGAAAGAATAACCGCCCGAATGAGCGCCCACCAACACCAACACTCAGTCCCCCACACAACACAGTCTATGCCAACACTCAATCCCTCACACAACATAGTTTGCGCCAACACTCAGTCCCTCACACAACACAGTCCATGCCAACACTCAGTCCCTCACACAAAACAGCCCGTGCCAACACTCAGTCCCTCACACAACACAGTCATTCACAGTCACAGTTGAGAAAAATGTTGTATTTTTTATGTCTAGTTAATATATAAGCAATTTTTCGGCCGAAAGAAGTTTTCGACCAAAAGAATAGTTCGACTGAAAGAATAGTTCGGATGAAAGAATAGTTCGGTTGAAAGAATCTTTCGATCAAATGGTGTTTTCAACCTGAATATCTTTCAGCCGAAAAGATATTTTCGAATGGAAAAAATCCATCCGACTAAATTTCTACACAAAAATTGAGGGCGTCATCATTGTACCATTCGATTTGACATTCCATAGTTCGACTAAAAATTAGTTTGGCCAAAAGAAATAGATTTCGGTCGAAAAATAATATTAGTTCGGCTGAAAGAATGTTTTTCGGAATTTTGGAGATGAGATTGTCACGAAAGTGTTACCCAACTCCGTGAATTTACCCCACCACAAAAAACATTATTGGAACCTAGCATTTCCATTTGTATCTCTTCCACTCTTACATCAATTCTACTAATGTAATAAGCAAGACCACTCTCTTTTGCAATACCACCTTGTGCTACAACACCACTCACAATTGCAACATCTTTCCCTTGCAAGACCACTTTTTCTTCTTGAGTTTGTAGAAAAATCTAATTTACCACAATCTTTTCCTTGTGGTGTTCTACTATAAATTCCTCTCCACTATCTTTTGGCATGCTATCATGCATTTTAGTGACATTTTTTTTATTACTTTCCCCAACGACACGCACCTTATTGGTGCAGTGAACATTCACCACCCCTTACGGGTGCACTGAGAATTCGCCACCACAACCATAATGAGATGAGTTCATTTTTCTTTCTCCTTGGGCTTCTTTATCATGCCTTCTCTTCATTTGCACCTTCTTAATTTTTAAGGCCAAATAATAAGCCTCTTCTAATGAGTGCATCTTCTATGCATTTGTCTTACTTTTAATGAGTGGCTTCCATCCATATATAATTGACATGATCTTTTCTTCATTATCACATACAAAATCACCTCTTATGATTTGTAAATGGTAGGCATATGGCATGTTCGTTCATCAACATGGATCTCTGAATAAATAAATAATTCTCTCTGAAATTAATCATTAACAAGCATAAAAAATATTGGTTCTATTTCATATTTGGTTTACTACTTGGCTACATGTTTTAGTAGACATGCCTCTATTGAATGGAGGCTCTCCAACTCCATTTTCAAGCTGCAATATCTCTCCACACATCGAATGGAATATATGTGGTAGTGTTGTAGCTATTATTTTGTTGATCGAATAAGTGAATAATAGGTGAACACACCAATGTTTTAGTGTATTGTACTAGAAATAATTGAAATGTTGTGTACTCATACAAACCTGCCACAAAATAATAAACACCAAACAAGAAACAATTGCAAGATTAGTTGTAGAATGTGGTTAAATAGTGAACTAGCAATATACTCAACCAAATCCAACACTCTAGTAGTCATTTAAACCAATGAACAGAGCTAGGATTACAATGTAGATATGTTATAGTTCTTGTGGTTTACGTAGAATGCAAGAAAAAATTAAAACCAAAACTACATTAAGTATACACAACCATTAGCACCGTGAGACAACACAGATTATTTTTACACTAAAAATCCAAATGGGAAAATCATGTTCTATGGGATTTTTATTAAGTAGGAAATTGATAACAAAAGGGTGAGCTATACACAAATATAGGAAATTTGCATATATCCATGACTTAACAACAATCCTTTGTCATCATGGAATAGAGTCAATGTATTTTTCTCCTTGAATCATCAAACAAACTGCTTCATTTAGCTCTCATCTCTGCTGCTATCTTCTTCATTTCCTCCTCTATGTTCCCTTCAATGATTTTCTTCATCAAAACCTTCATTTTAAATGGGATTCATTGGAAGGACAACTATCACAATGGTTTGTTTCAAATTCCAAGATAATTCTGAACATTTTCTCAACTTTTCCAAAAATAATTAAATGCTTATTACAAAGTTTACAAAGAGTTTTTTTTTTCAAGGATCCAATTCAGATCGCACTTCCCCATTTGTGGTATTTTGTCCCCTAAAAGATTCAAATCCTTTCAATATTCTTTTTCTCTTCCTTCAATCATGTTATATGAAGGGTTATTGTCTCAGGGATGAAGGCACTCCTAGGAGCGTAACTGCTCCCAAGACTTTACATGCCCCCAAGAGGATTTCTCCCATGGATCAAAGGAATCCCTAAAACATTACCACTTCTAGGACCATACATACCTCCTAGATGATTACCTCTAGGAGAAGACATGGAACTAAAAGAATATTACCTCCCAGACCAAAACTAGCCCCAATGAAAAACTCCCTAGGACTTGATGTATCGATGAAAGGATAACCACCCCATTAAGAAATATTTCCCCTCGGAACAATGGTATGCATGGAAGGAATAGAGCTCCTAGGAAATGGTGTACTACCCATACAACATTAAATCCCTCAAAAACAGTGTTTCCCCCATATTGACTAGGAACAGGTCCAAACCTAGTAGGTGTATTCCAACCAAAAGGAAAACCAACACTCAACATTATCAGGTTTCTTATAGGAATGGAAGAGTTGGAAGGAATTACACCTTATGTGTTGAAACCAATGCTTTCCCCCCCACTAAAAAAGGATCCAAATTTGTGCATCACGACTGATGGGATGGGTGTAGAAATGTTAGGTATACTTATGGAGGGAAAAGTAGATGTGGATGACTTTCCCCAAATGTAGACACCTGAAGAAATGGGAAAAGAAGGTACAGGTCTGATGCAACTAAGGGATGACAAGGAGGAGATCACAGGAATGACCCTTGAAATGTTCATTAATGGGATCGAAGGCTCAACAACACTCAATGAAACACTTGGGCCTGACATGATGCGAGGATAACTAAACAAAGAAAAGGAGTTAATGAATAGTTCCCTAACCTGAACAAGTATGGGGTCGTTGGGAATAATCAAAGGAGGGTTAGAATGATGTGGAATAATTTCATCAACCACTTCAAATTCAAAGGACTCACTCTCCTTGGACCACTTATCAGTGTCTTCAAATTATTGGTCTTGTATCTCGCTATGCTTAAGAGGTGGTTGTACCTCTATGATAGGTGCAAGTCTTCATTGTTGATGGGACCGACGACGTGATTTTTTATCCATGGTGAATGATACATGTGTTAAAAAAAAATCAACCTAAGGCCGACGTAGACTCATAGATAAAGAGAACACCCCTAAAAAATGTAGATTAACAACAAGAAAACCAATGGCTCATAGAGACTTATGATAACCAACACTTTGGGGGATGTCAAGTCCCCAAAATATTGGATAGCCAAGGTGAGAGGAACAATTACGATAACCCTCACGTAATAGCCTTGACCGATGTAAGTACCATTTATGAAGGTGGGCACCCTCCAGGGAATTGAAACGGGGATTGAATGTATATCCTAGCTACCAAGGGAACTTCCCACCTATAGTCACCTATGTAGATACCTAGGATAATCCACTAAGGTTATCACCTCACACTCAATGATTGGGAAAGCATTCTAAGATTTCTGAAGATCCTACCTCGAGATAACAAACTCACTCAGCATCGATCTCCTAGGAAATCACCAATTCTAGAAGGCTATAGAGGTAGTCATGGGAGAGAAATAATGCATCTAGTGATCAAGAGAGAGAAGGAGTTGTATTTTTCTTTCTTCTTGGGGTAAATATCTTGTTCTTTCTTCTTGGGATCAATATCTTGTTCTTTATTCTTGTGGTTTGAGGAATATTTTCGTGATATTTGGAAGCCAGTATTGGATCTCAATTTTATCGCCCTTTGTTCTTGAAGTGGTGAAAGTTGTTCTATTATCCTCACTCTAAGAGTCTATGAGTGATGGTTTAAAGGGAAAAAGAAATAACAGAAGAAAGAGTGGTGAGTGGAAAGATCAAGATGAAGAAGATTAAGAATTCCATCCCTAGTTAGGTTATGATTTCCAAGTGATAGTGGTACCTATATACATATATGAAGACAAAGGATTCCCTTAATAGTTAATTTGTTGAGGATAAGAGAGGTATATAACTGAGATTAGGAGAGGTGAACATGAAGGGGTAGGGTGGGGTTAGAGGGACAAAGAGGGAGGATGTGAGATAAGGTGAAGGGTATATGGGTAGGGGAGCAAGAGTGGTGGGAATGGAGTATGGGAGGAAAAGGGTTTTATTCCACTACAGTCTATTTACTCGAGTGATGATAACAAGATCCTTTTTGGAGTTTTTTTAGGGTTTTATTCCACCTCAGTCCAATTACTAGAGCGATGAAAGCACTTCCCACTTTAACAAGTGAGGCAAGCTACTAAGTTGGATGGATGTTAGTTTGTTAAGTTTTCCACATGTTAACTTGGAGATCAAAATAAATTTATATTCATTGACATGGGATTTACGGAAAAAGGTAAATGATAATAATTATTATAAAAAATATCTTTTCAAACATATATCTCGAGATCAAAATCATTTTATATTCACTACTTGGGATTTACCAAAATAAGGCAAATGATAATAATTATTATAAAAAAATATATTTTCAAACATTATTATTTTAATCGCTTTTAGAGTTACTATGACTCATGAATTTAGAATCATTTAATAAATTAAATTATAAATTTGTGTCTTAAATGTTATAGACAAGAGAGGCATTCATATTATAATTAGAGAAATGCAATTTGTATCTTAAATGTTGTAGACAAGGGAGACATTCATATTATAATTAGAGAGATGCAAAATGCTATTAGAAAAAGGCATAAGCTAAAACCCAAATGTTTTGAACCTTTTCCGGCAGCCATTTTCCGTGTCCGGACTCCATCGTCGATCATGTCAAAGCTCCGGTCGGCTACCGACTCTACTTGTCCAGACGCTGTTACCGTAACACAAACCTCTGACCTCAAGCGCTCGATGACAATGAGTTGTAATGCATGGCATAGTTAGCCATACAACTGCCATGCCATGCCATGCGCCATGGAATGGATCCATGCATATCCGTTGAAAAATTTGAACATGTAAAGAGGCGGCTATAAAGGCTGGTTGAAATTTGAATCGGCCATTGGTATCTTGCTCAGGTATTTGAAAGCGTGGCTCTAAGCACTGTCTCTCTGCGTCCATGGGAATTCGAATAGTTATAGTAATGGCCATTTTTCTTGTATCTTCATCTTCTGCTGCAAGATCACCTCCCGTCCTATGCTCAAGGACCAGAACCGCACAACCACAAGCGATGATTTCGACCAGAATTACGATATCACATGGGATAACCCACTTGTAAAATTTCTGGACAACCGTCGCTCGGTGGAGCTCCGTATGGACCAATCTTCCGATATTCTACTATACACATATTAAATTACCTGAAGCTCTCTTGTAATTAGTTGTTACTTATAATGTTAATTCATTCATAAGCTGATAACATTAGCCTTGCAGGTTCAGGCTTCGCTTCCAGGACCAGATGCTTGTTTGGATATTTCAGTACATGAATCAAATTAATACCAGGCGATTCATCCGGTACAGTCACTGCCTTATATGTCAGTAAACTTATTTTGATCATTATACTTCCGCTATTGCTTATGATTGATTATTTGTATCAGCAATAATTAATTTCTATTCCCTTGTGACCTTTAAATATTTACAACTTTCTACCCAACAAACCTCTAGGCACGACGAGGTGCGTAACCTTATCTTTATAGTTCTCGGCACACGTTTCAGCCTTTGATTTTCTAAGATCTCATTCCCCGTCTCGGTCATTTTCTCCGGGCTTATCCACAGGTTGTGTCTTAAGTGGGTTTTCAAGTCCGGGTTTGGGATCATTTTATATACATGTCTTGTTCTGTTATAGCTCACTCATCTTACCTTTGGTTACCTTTCGCACATTTGCAACAATTTGTGCCCTTTGTTTTTAACTGGATTCTGGTACACCCATTCTCCTATCTGGACATTTAGATTGGACTATTTTGCAGTTGGGATTCAAGCTCGGTTTGTGGATCAACGTATTTTTGTTAGAGATCATGGTTGCCGCCGTTGGAAGACTTATGGGTACCTGGGGTATTCGTTCTTGAGAAGGAAAAATGGAGAGAAGAAGAATTTGGTAGGCAGGAGAAATGTAACTGTGATGGCCTCTGTTGCTTTCCCTGGGATGAAAGAGGAGTATGAGACTCTGAGATTGAGCCCTGTGGCTACTGAGAAAGATGTCAAGAGCGCCTTCTGTCGCCTTGCTTTGCAGGTATATGGAAGTGCCCACTTGAAACTATATCCCCTACTTTTCAATAAAACAAAATCCATGTCTGAAGAAAAAGAGCATGCTGCAGGTCACAGATAGAAATTAGACATGTTAGACTGTCAAAATTAGAATGCTTGAAATCAACTATCTCACCCCTTCTTGAAATTTTCAAGAAATATTTTGTTGTCTGTGTACCTGTTCATAGTTACAATGTTAGGAAAAATCATGATCTATATTCAACAATAAATTTGTGGATAAAATCATATTGTTCTCATGTGTTCATATAATGTGGTTACAACATCATCCTGATGTTTGCAAAGGAGATAACTGTGGAGTTCAGTTTCACAAGATCAATCAGGCTTATGAGGTAACTTGCTTGTCTATTGACAGCTTTTGTTTATATCATTTTTCAGTTTTCTTATGCATTCCCATGTTTCTGATTGTTGTTATTTTTGTGATGAATGAACAGACTGTAATGTCCAGTTTGGCACAAGCAAAGCAACAAAATGGTTCCGACGATTACTATATGGATGGCATGATGGGAATCAATAATGATTCCTGCGACGAGTGGGAAGATTGGATGGGATGGGAAGGAGCTGGAACCCTTGATTATTCCTCTCATATTAGCATCTATGCATATTAAACCTATTGCCTCGGCTTCTGCTTCACAAGGGGCTTCTTGATTCAGATGTGCAACAGCTTTTTGAGATGTCTCTATCTGGAGGACTCATTTGCTTTGCTCATCGGCTTTGATCTTGTACATACGCTCTTTTTATTTTAATCTCTCATCTACCTGGGT
>ML823620.1:73357-92328 GCA_009831015.1 Picea engelmannii
ACTCCTGCAGAGAACCTTCGTGCATCCCCGTGATTCCAGAGTGTGAGTCTATTCCGTGTTGCCAAATTGAGAAAATAGAAGTGTCTCATCCCTGCTAAGCCTGGTCATACCGTTGCACCTGTCTGGAGCTGCCCTAGGGTGTTCGTGTCTGGATTCTCGTGGATTGTGGTGGACGTGTAGTGTTTGATTCTGTGTGGCTGTTGGCCAGTTCGTACAACACTCTTTCCAGGTGAAAGAGGTGGTTGAAGTTGGAAGAACAGGTCGTTGGACCTGTGAGCGACTCCCTCCAGGTGAGAGAGTGCGCAGAGGAAGGAGAGAACTCCTAGAAGGAACCTTGTAGCTTCCATAGAGCCCGGAGACTTCTGGTACGACCTGTTCCTGTAACCCAAGGCAAGGGAGATTAGCAGTTGAAGGACTTTCCAGGTGACAGAGAAGGTGTATACTCCTGGGGTGGAACAGGCATGTGGGGAATGAGGGTTTGTGGGCAGTGAGCGTGGGAGGTTCCTAGGAGAGAATCCCTTCCTTGTGGTTGTGTGTTGTTTCCCTGTAACCTCAACCTAGCCTAGGATTCCTTGCCTTGGGGTGGAGCTTAGTCCCAGCTCGGGGGTGACCCACTGCTGAGCTGATGAGTAGTGTGGTCTAAGGCTGGGAGGTTCGTGGAAGGCCTGCACTTGGTTGGTGGATTCTACCACTGCTAAAAGATAAGTATTTGATTATTCCTTAATCATATTTGTATGACTATGCTGCTTATGTTATCATGATTTCCGTTGTGTATATGAATTAATATGAAACACTATGGATTGTTAATTATAGCAGTAGATAATATGTTTACTCTAAGCAGTAAATGTGTTTATTTGTTTAAATGCATGTGGAATATATAACATCTGTATGAGTTATGTACAAAGTAGCACAAAATGTGCTACAGTTTGGTATCAAAGTGATTAAACCTTAGTAGCAGAAAAGGGGTGCTACAGTCTGGAACTATGACCTATGGAACTACACCCTCTGGAACTACGACCTGTGGAACTACGCCCTATGGAACTACACCCTGTGGAAATTTGACCTCTGGAACTATGACCTATGGAACTATGACTTGTGGAACTACGCCCTCTGGAACTATGACCTCTGTAACTATGACCTCTGGAACTACAACCTATAGAACTATGACCTCTGGAACTATGACTTATGGAACTATGACCTCTGGAACTATGCCCTTTGGAACTATGACCTATTGAGATTTGACCTGTGGAAATACGCCCTATTGACGCAACCGCACCCGCAGGCACGCTTGATCACAGGATCTTCCTCTTTCTATGGCCCGAAGAACTCCAAGGTTCTTCAATTTCCCAATCGGGAAAATCTACACCCACAGATTCTCTTCTCACGACTTCCCTTTCTGCACTTATCGGGAAATCGGAACTCGCGGCTTCGCAAGTTCACTATCGATCACTGGGTTCTCGAATCCCTGAGACCCGATGGCTGGTCAACTCTGACTTCTCTCTTTCTTTTATCGGGAAATTCCCTATTGCGGTTTCGCTACTCGCGATATCAAACACTGTGGTTCACCGATTCCTGATAATCAACGTGACGAGACTCCAACGCGCATGTGCGAGTTGACCTTTCCACATTTTGTCGCTCCTATCGAGATTTCAGAATTCGTGGGATCATGAATCCTGATGCTAAAGGCTTCGGGTCTTACCTTTTCCCGATCCCCGATACTGTGCCACCTGTCCTTCACTAGCTCCTGCTGTGGACACACAACTCTCCCGTCGGGATATCGCGGATCACGACTCCGAGCTGCACGAATATTGTGTCCTCGAAAACCCCGATTCTTCGAACCCTGACTCCCTTGGATCTCCTGACACGCATCCTCAAGGATGGGTGGTTCAGGGCTAGTCAGAATATCGCGGATCGCGATATCACAACTCTTGTTGCACAAATTTAGAGCTTCGACTCGTGAATTCCCGATACACAATATCACGTGTAGACCTGACGGTCCCTGTGACTCGGGATCGACGGCTCTTCCCCTCCTGAGATTTAAACTTTGTTCCACACTTACTCTGTAACCTCCCTGCACCTCCACGAGATCTAACGGCCCTCGGAATTTCGTGAAATCTCCCCGAAGGATTCCGACCGTCCATTCTCCTTTTCTTAATTCACCGAAATGACGACGGGTTCTTCCACAGAACTTGTCCTCTCGCTCACTAACCTGCGACGCTTCTTGGAAGTATTCAAGGCACCAACTCCTTGTGCTCCCCTTGTGAGTACTCAAGGTCCTATACCTCCTGAGCTTATTCACGACTCTCAAGTCTTACAGAAAACTTCTTGCGCGCACTCCTTGCGGCAAACCTTCAATGACGTCTAAGTGTTGAAGTCTCTTGACTCTGCACACTCTTGCAGTAGTAGTCTTTCAATTCCTTTACTCAGGTTCGCAACCCTAAGATCTTTAACCAGCATGTGCACTCCTTGCACGGCTCCTGTGCCCAACTGCACCTTTGAGGAAATGAGACAAAAGCTATCTCTAATTGAACCCTTCTGTCAATGCACACTTTGTGGACAATTCAACTGCACTCCTTGCAGGAATCCCCTGGCTCAATTAGAGAAACAATTGAAACTCATTCCTTCACCTTCTTAGACTTCAATTCACACATGAAATCACATACACATCATATAAAAGAAAATGTATAACAGGAAATAAACGTTCATGAGCACATCACATCAAACACACAGAGAACAACACCAACCCTGAATTTGAATCAGAACTCTTCTATTAATTCAAATATCTGTACATGGGTGTTCTTCATACAATTCTCTATGTGCTCTTGCTCTTCTTGAATTGATAATAATACAATGATACCATGAGGGTGTCTATATCCGTTTTCCCTCTTTCTTCTAAGACTGTCTAATCTACGAATTTATTTCCTATCTATCTACATTTACTAGATTAAATGTCGTCTATCTACTAAAGGACGAGAGCTATTCGCTCAACGTCCATTTACAATATACAAAGGCGCCTCTTCTTAAATGACTCATTTAAGATTTATGCAACATTCCCAAAGCATTTTCAAAATTTGTGCTGCTTGTCCAGCTGTCTTCGGCTTCCGCGCTGGCTCGCTTGATGAGTTGGCGATGCTCCTGCATCATACTTCTCGACTTGAAAATTTTCATGGGATCCTATCCATGAGCTCTTGCACGATCTATCCATGCTTCAAAATCTTTGCTTCAGTCTCCCAGCTGGCATCTTCAACTGGATGGTTCTTCCACTTGACCAGATACTCGTAGTATTCTTTCCTCCTGGTCTTCTTACCCATTTTCTTGTCCAGTATGCATTCCATCTGCGGTTTCTCTGCAACTGGCAATTGGTTTATCCACTGGATCATTGGCTATTCAGTTCCAGTCTTTGCTTCACCGGCCCTATACGGGTATAAATCTGCGACATTGAATATCGGAGATATCCCGATCCCATCGGGTAACTCGATCTCATAAGCATTTTCCCCGAATTTTCTCAAGACCTTGCATGGCCCGATTTTCTTCATCTTTAGCTTATTGTATGTTCCCCTTGGGAACCTTTATTTCCTTAAGTGCGCCAGAACTAATTCACCAACCTCGAACTGAAGTTGTCTCCGATGTTGATCTGCTCTGCGCTTGTCCTCCTGGCTTGATTTCAGCAGTCACTCCTTCACCTGGCTGTGAAGTTCCTTCATCACTTCTCCGAACTCTTCCGCACTAGCGCTGCTAGTAGCAGTCTGTTCTGAATCCCTCATTTCAGAAACTCCCCTCGGCTGCATCCAATAGACAATCCGAAATGGACTTTTGCCTGTGCTCCTGTTCACTGAATCGTTGTATGTGAATTCCTCCTGTGGTGCTCTGTCACCAAGCTTCTCAGCAAGTCTCCCAAACTTCGGTTGACCACTTTTGTCTGTCCATCCATCTGAGGTTGATAAGAAGAACTAAACATTAAGTTAGTCCCTAGCTTCTTCCACAATGTCCTCCAAAAATGTCCCACGAACTTTGTATCTTTGTCCGAAACTATACTTTTCGACAATCCATGAAGTCAAATGACCTCTTTGAAAAACAGATTTGCGATGTGAGTCGCATCGTTGGTTTTCTGGCATGGGAAGAAGTGTGCCATTTTAGAAAACCTATCCACTACCACAAAGATTCAATTAACACCTCTTTGTGTCTTTGGCAACCCCAATACAAAATCCATGCTAATCGCCTCCCATGGCCTCTCTGGTATGGGTAATGATTGATAGAATCCTGCATTCTGCTTTCTCCCCTTCGAATGCTGGCAAATTCTACATCTGTCTACAAATATCTTGACATCTGCCCGCATTCCCAGCCAAAAATACGACTCATTCAGCTTCGCGAATGTTTTGTCATGGCCGAAGTTTCCTGCCAAGCCTCCACTGTGTTTCTCCTTCAGCAAGTTCTCCCCCATGGAGCAATTCAGAATGCACAATTGATCGCCTTTAAACAACAACCCTTCCTGGATCATGTAATCTATCCACTGGCTTCAGTCTCTGAGAACTAGATTCTCAGCTGCTTCATACACTTATGCAAAATCTGCATCACCTGCGTACATGTCTTTGAGATCATCAAAACCTAAGGTCTTGACTCAGAACTCCTGCAACAACAAACATTTCCTGCTCAAAGCATCAACCACTTTGTTAGCAGTACCCGAAATGTTCTTAATCACAAATGTGAAATTCTGCATGTACTCTACCCATTTTACATGTCTCTGATTCAACTTCTCCTATTGAGTCACAAACTGTAATGCATGGTTATCACTATACAAAACAAATTCCTTTGGAATCAAATAGTGGCTCCACTTTTTCAATGCCTGTATGATGGCATAGAATTCCTTATCATACTTGGAGTACTTCAATTTTGTCTCATTGAGCTTCTCGCTAAAATATGCAATTGGTCTGTCCTCCTGACTCAAGACCACTCCTATGGCAAACCCGCTTGCATCACATTTCACCTAAAATGTCTTTAGGAAATCCAGCAGCACCAACACTGGTTGTTCTGTGATCTTCCGCTAACAAATTGAAGCTCTTCTCAGCCTCTGCTGTCCAATGAAAATATTTATGTCTTTTCTTGACTGTATCCATCATCACTGCGCTGATCCCACTGAAATTTCTAATGAACTTCCGTTAGAAACTAGCCAGTCCATGAAAACTTCTCACCTCGAAAATATTTCTCGGTGATGGCCAATTCTTGATCACTTCGACCTTATCCGGATCCATCCTCAACTCATTCGCTGAAATAACGAAACCCAGATAAATGAGCTCTGTCTTCATAAATGAGGATTTCTTCATATTAATCAACAACTTCTCATGTTATAGCTTCTTCATCACAATGGCCAAATGCTTCAGATGTTCAACCTCTATCTTACTGAAAATCAATATGTCATCCAGATACACAATGACAAATTTCCCGATGAATTCCCTCAGGACTTCATTCATCAACCTCATAAAGGTACTTGGTGCATTTGTCAAGCCAAATGGCATGACTAGCCATTCATACAACCCTTCATTGGTTTTGAAGGTTGTTTTCCACTCATCGGCTTCTCTCATGCGAATCTGGTGATATCCTCTCTTCAGATCAATCTTCGAAAAGTATTTTCCCCGCTCAGGCAATCCATTAAATCATCCATTCTCAGCAATGCAAACCTGTACCTGATGGTTATCTTATTTATCTCCCTCGAGTCGGTACACATTCTCCAACCTCCATCCTTTTTTTGACTGAGTACCGTTGGAACGACACATGGACTCAAGCTTTCCCTGACCAATCCTTTGTCCAATAGCTCCTGGACTTGCTTCTTAACCTCTTCATTCTCTTGCGGCGTCAACCTGTACGCGGCTTTATTCATCAAACTGGCTCCTGGTATGACGTCTATATGATGACTCACACTCCTCATCGGTGGCAATGAACGAGGTAGTTCGTCCACTATGATGTCAGCGAACTCTTCCAGTAGTTCTTGAATCTCCTCTGGTAGATCATCCACTCTTGTGCTAGTCAGAATAATTCTCGGTTTTCTGACCACAAAGAATTGTGGATATTCCTTCTTCTTCACCTCCGTAAGAAGATCTTTCCCACTCATGAGAAGTACAGTATTTCTTACTTCCAGCTTCACCTCCTTATCCTTTATCGGAAGTAGCATATGGGTTCTCCTATTCTTCTCCAGGGTATATGTGTTCATTCTCCCGTCATGAATCACATTTCTATCATATTTCCATGGTCTACCTAGCAATAGATGACAAACATCCATGGGAATAACATCACATAAGATCTTACCATTGTATCCACCTATCTTGAATTCAACCAAGCATTGTTTAGTAACAGTTACCTGGTGTCCCTTCTGTAGCCATGAAACTCTGTATGGGCTTGGATGATCAGTTGTCTCCAGCTCCAGCTTCTCTACCATCTCCATAGATATGAGATTATCCATGCTACCACTGTCAACAATGACCTTGCATACCCTGTCCTTGGTCTTGCAAGTTGTTCTGAAAAGTCTGGTCCTTTGGGGAAAACTCTCCACCTCCTTCTTAGGTGTTAAGAGAACTTTACACATCATCAGCGACCTTCCTCCCTCTGCATCTTCTGCTTCAACATCCCACCTCTGTGCCTCGGTGATGTGAGCTTCTCCACTATCCTTCTTTTTCTCTGGACACTCATAAGACTTGTGCCCATTCTTTCCACACGTGAAGCATGTGATCACTCCACCTCTTCCTCTTCCTCTACCTCTGGTATGAGGAAAAGTGTTTGCGTCAGCATAATCTCCCCTCTCATCTGTATGTTGTCCTCTCTGTTCAACATATGGTCCTAGCTATGAGGTTCCACCTCTCTCAACTTTACCCTGAGGTGTCTTCCATTCCTCCTTGGGCTTCTAGAATTTATCTTGAGAAACTGACTTGCCTCTGGGCTAGCTTCTGCCTCTACCCCGCTGACCTTGCTTACGGCTCAGCGTCTCTTAGGCTTTCAGAGCCATCTGATAAGCATCCTCCACAGTTTGGATGGTTACCATGCTCATCTCGTCTTGGATATCATATCTCAGGCCATTCATGTACCTGGCAACTTTTTCATCATCACTCTCTCGATGACCTGCCCTGATGTTCAGTCGATAGAATTCCTCAGTGTATTCTTTCACTGTCATCAGCTTCTGTCTCAGGTTCTGCATTCTCCTGAACAGAGTAATTTGATAGTCTCTTGGGATGAACTTCGCTTTCATCTTCACGATCATCCTATCCCAGCTCTTAATCTTCTGCTTACCTTTGCAGCGTCTATCTGCTTGTAGCTCGTCCCACCACAATGCTGCATGTCCCTTCAAGCGCGTAACAACATTCTTGACCTTCTTATCCTCTTCGATATCCTCATAGTCGAAGTAAGTATCAAGAGCTCTAATCCAATCTAGTAGCTCCTCTACATCAAGATTCCCCTCATACACTGGAATGTCCATCTTTTCTTTTGCACCCATCCTGGCAATAGCTTTGATTAGATGTTCATTCGCTGCATCCTCGGCTGCAACTTCCTCTTCTCATTCAGCTTCAACTTCATCTTCTGAATCACTCAGATCCCCTGCACTGGCTATGCGTCTTTGTGCTGTCTCCATGTCCTCTAGTGTTTCTCGGAGATCACACATCTGCCTCTCCATTTCTGGATTTGCTACCTGCCTACCTCTTCTTTGCGCCTCCCTATCATCTGGATCAGGTGATTGCCTTTCTCTCCTTGGCAGCATGGTAAATTCTCCTTCTTCTCTGCTACAGAAAGCAAAGAGATATTCCCGCTCTGATACCACAACTGACGCAGCCGCACCTGCAGGCACACCCGCTCATAGGATCTTCCTCTTTCTATGGCCTGAAGAACTCCAAGGTTCTTCAATTTCCCAATCGAGAAAATCTACACCCATAGATTCTCTTCTTGCGACTTTCCTTTCTTCACTTATCGAGAAATCGGAACTCGCGGCTTTGTAAGTTCACTTTATATCACTGGGTTCTCGAATACCCGAGACCCGATGGCCAGTCAACGCTGACTTCTCTCTTGCTTTTATCGGGAAATTCCCTATCGCGGTTTCGCCACTCGCGATATCGAACACTGTGGTTCACCGATTCCCGATAACTGACGTGACGAGACTCCGACGCACACGTGCGAGTTGACCTTTCCACTTCTCGTCACTCCTATCAGGATTTCAGAATTCGCGGGATCGCGAATCCTGATGCTAAAGGCTTCAGATCTTACCTTTTCCCAATCCCCGATACTGTGCCACCTGTCCTCCACTAGCTCCTGCTGTGGATACACAACTCTCCCGTTAGGATATCGCGGATCGCGACTCCGAGCTGCACGAATACTGTGTCCTCGAAAACCCCAATTCTCCGAACCCCGACTCCCTTGGGTCTCTTGACACGCGTCCTCAAGGATGGGCAGTTCAGGGTTCATTGGGATATTGCGGATCACAATATCGCAACTCTTGTTGCACAAATTTGGAGCTTCGACTCGTGAATTCCTGATACACGATATCACATGTAGACCTGACGGTCCTTGTGACTCGGGATCGACGAATTTGCCCCTCCTGAGCTTTAAACTTTGTTCCACACTTACTCTGTAACCTCCCTGCACCTCTGTGAGATCTAACGGCCCTCGGAATTTCGTGAAATCTCCCCGAAGGATTCTGACCGTCCGTTCTCCTTTTCTTAATCCACCGAAATGACGATGGGTTCTTCCATAGAACTTGTTCGCTCGCTCACTAACCTGCGACGCTTCTTGCAAGTTTTCAAGGCACCAACTCCTTGTGCTCCCCTCGTGAGTATTCAAGGTCCTATACCTCCTGAGCTTATTCATGACTCTCAAGTCTTACAGAAAACTTCTTTCACGCACTCCTTGCGGCAAACATTCAACGACGTCTAAGTGTTGAAGTCTCTCGACTCTGCACACTCTTGCAGCAGTAGTCTTTCAATTCCTTTACCCAGGTTCGCAGCCCTGAGATCTTTAACCAGCCTGTGCACTCCTTGCACGGCTCCTGTTCCTAACTGCACCTTCGAGGAAATGAGACAAAAGCTATCTCTAATTGAACCCTTCTGTCAATGCACTCTTTGCAGACAATTCGACTTCACTCCTTGCAGGAATCCCCTGGCTCAATTAGAGAAACAATTGAAACTCATGCCTTCACCTTCTCAGACTTCAATTCACACATGAAATCACATACACAACATATAAAAGCAAATGTATAACAGGAAATAAACGTTCATGAGCACATCACATCAAACACACAGAGAACAACACCAACCCTGAATTTGAATCATAACTCTTCTATTAATTCAAATATCTATACATGGGTGTCTTCATACAATTCTCTATCTACTCTTTCTCTTCCTGAATTGATAATAATACAATGATACCATGAGGGTGTCTATATCCGTTTTCCCTCTTTCTTCTAATACTGTCTAATCTACGAATTTATGTCCTATCTATCTGCATTTACTAGATTAAATGTCGTCTATCTACTAAAGGATGAGAGCTATCCACTCAAGGTCCATTTACAATATACAAAGGCACCTCTTCTTAAATGACTCATTTAAGATTTACGCAACAGTCCCAAAGCATTTTCAAAATTTGTGTTGCTTGTTCAGCTGTCTTCCACTTCCGCATTGGCTCGCTTGATGAGTTGGCGATGCTCCTGCATCACCTATGGAACTATGACCGGTGGAATTGTGTCTTGTGGAACTATGACCTCAGGAACTATGACCTCTAGAACTACACCCTGTAAAACTATGAACTGTGGAACTATGACCTATGGAACTATGCCCTCTGGAGCTATGAGCTGTGGAAATATTCCCTCTAGAACTATGACCTCTAGAACTATGACCTCTGGAACTATGCCCTCTGGAACTGTGACCTCTGAAACTATGACCTCTGGAACTGTGACTTTTGGAACTACTCCCTCTGAAACTGTGACCTATGGGACTATGACCTCTAGAACTATGCCCTATAGAACTATGACCTGTGGAACTATGCCCTCTAGAAATATGACCTATGGAACTACGCCCTCTAGAATTATGACCTATGGAACTACGCCCTCTAGAGCTATGACCTGTGGAACTGCACCTTCTGGAACTATGACCTCTTGAACTACGCCCTCTGGAACTATGACCTCTGGAACTACGCCCTCTGGAACTACACCCTCTAGAGGACGTAGTTCCACAGGTCATAGTTCTAGAGGTCATAGTTCCAGAGGTCGTAGTTCCAAAGGGCGTAGCTCCAGAGGGCGTAGCTCCAGAGGGCATAGTTCCACAGGTCGTAGTTCCAGAGGGCATAGTTCCATAGGACATAGTTCCACAGGTCATAGTTCCAGAGGTCATAGTTCTAGAGGGCATAGTTCTAGAGGTCATAGTTCCAGAGGGCGTAGTTCGAGAGGGCATAGTTCCATAGGTCATAGTTCTAGAGGGCATAGTTCCAGAGGGCGTATTGGCATCATATTTTTTACTGTACTATATTTTCATTCTATTGAAATTATATACATGTTGTTCAACCACGAGGTGCTGAGAGTTGAACTGCAATCGCCCTTCCCTGCCCTCAATAATTCAACTTATAGGTTTTAAGTCAACTCATAGGTTCAATCACCTGGATGAAGCATGCATGTTTTTTATCCATTTGGCAACAAGTCATGTCCTACTGCATGATTCCATATTATGTTAATTTTCTTATGTGACATAATGGGTTGTTTGAATTGTAGCTTATACCTTTCAGTCTTTCCAGACCTATGCTACTTGATTCGAGTCTAGATTGAGTCACTCGAGTGTGGTGCTTTGTCCTCACGGCCACGGCCTGCGGCCCTTGACAACTATTAGTGATAACATTTGGCTCCACAGGGAATGGCATGATCCCTACGAGATGTCAAGAACACGTAGTTCCAGTACCTTAGTTGTTGGGTTATGGATTCATGCTCAAAATATTCACAGAAGAAAACAGGGAAATATGTACACTGCTCTACAAAAATGAAAACAAACACATGGGCTCCAGAATGAGCTTATTTATGTACAATCCTAAACTAATTGAAAATTTTACAAACTACTAGGTGAAAGCAAACTTCCACCGTAGCCATTCAAGTAACTTCCTGACTGGAAGTTCTTCTACTTTGTCAGTGACCATTAGCAGATGTTGCAACCATGACAGTAGAACAGTTACACCCTTCAACTTGTCTCCAAGGGATGAAGTTGAGATGGCATAGGGCGGCTCCAAGACATGAAGGAAATGCCTCTATATACTCGTTGACAGGCTCATAGACTGAGTGGCAAAGGCTGGAAAATGGGTAGCAGAAATCCTGCTATGCTCCACAGCTACTCATATAGGGTTGAATATGACTGGTAGGCATAGGTGGATGAGAAGGTGATGTAGGCTGACTGATCTTGAGTGAAAGGTTGCTCACCTATAGGCTTTGGAAAGGAAATAAATTGTTCCTTCTGTTGCTCCTCTGGTTCTTTAGGCTCTTCTTCTTGGCTCTCCCAAGGGTCGGAATCATAATCATCATAAACAGGACCTGAGGGAAAACTCTACTCTTCATTGTTCTACTCAGTGTCTTCGACAGGTCCAAGAAGGATGATTTATTCAAGATAATCTTCTTTAATGAATGGAGGATAAGGCCCAACAATATGTTCTTGGAAATCCTACACATCCAGCTCAGAACTTGATTCGTAGTTGTCATATATATGTTGGTCTCTTCTCTGGTCGATGAAATGTGATGTGGGGCTCTGCTGCTCCTCGTCTGAATAATCATCAATGCTAGGGACAATAGGCCAAAGTGGAATGATCTCTTGATCCTTCTTTTCAGTCCCAAATATAAACACATCATGGGAAATCTCGTGAAGAAAAAGAGAAGAATCCTCTTCCACAATGGCTTGTTCCTTTAAAACTGAGATAACAAGCTTATCAGGGGCAGAAACTAATGTCTCTAAAACCATGGAATCTTTAATACTACCCTCATCAGTAGGGTCGCCAAGAACATCTTCTTCAAGAACTGGGAAATACTCTGTGCTTTCTCCAGATTCCAACTTTTCTAATTTGGCAGAGAAAGATTTTACCAACTCCATCACTTTGCCTAAAGCATCTTCCTCTGGGTCCTCATCCTCACAAATTTCATAAGACACAACCACATCTTGAATACAGTTGTTGTATCCTTCACAACAACCATGACCAATTAACTGAGAGGGATAATGGCTTTGACAGTGCCTACTAAAGGTTGCATGAAACTCTCTCGGGGAGTAGATGCTAGCATGGGGTAAATAATGATACCATTCATGAGCATACCCTCCTAATGAGAACATGAACATTTTTAATAATACATCATTGTGATGTATATCCCACTGATGCATGAGTTCATGAAACTCACAGAGATGTTGAGCAGGGTTGTCCTCTACATGCCCTCTAAATATGGGCAAATAATCACACCATTCATCCACAGTAGGGACAACATTAGGAAAACTAGGAACAACAGAAAAATTAAAAGGAGCAAACCTCCGAGCCAGGATTTTGTCCATTATGAACCAGTGGAGTCGCCAATCGATCCCTCAACCATGGAGTCACTGGGTGAATGATATGAAGAATGAGTGCGTATGGCCTTCGTTCACCATCAAAGACCAAATCTGATCATTGTGTTCTCCCTAGGGCTACCAGGTGTAGTTGGAAGCAGTCACACTGAAACAACAAAACTGAGATAGTGGAATCGCCTCAGTGGAGTCACCACAATGGAGTCATCAGGTGCACAGTTGCAATCTTTTATATACTAAATTCTGATGCACCTTTAGAACTAGTAAACATTATCGTTCAATCCTGGGGAAAATTTTCAATTTTGTCCCCGGCAACGTTGCCAGAAATGTTAGCACCAGAAGTCACCCCTGGATTGCGGCAGAGGTAAGACTGATACCCATCAGAGTTTATGTCACTGATTGGTTATAAAATGGTCAAATGGGTGCAGTTTCAAGAAAGTATCGTCTTAACTTAGAAAACTGGGTTGGTATGCATAAATAGGTGAGGTCTTGATCTAACTTCAATCAGTAAATTGTAGTAAGGGTGAGTAGGATGAGGACATAATGAGGAAATGTAGAGGTCTGTCAAGGACATCAAGTCTTCCAACAACCCAAAGAAGAAAAACTTAAACACAAAATCTTCTCGAATTTAAGTCTCAAAGAAATTGAAAGGAATTACAATGACACTATAATCAAACATTCATTATAATGCAGTCACAATAATTCAAGTGAATCAGTCAATCATGAACTCTTTCAGCATCAGAGGCAAACAAGATGTAGTAAGGAAAGCTAACTGTTATTAAACAAGAAGTCTCAAATACATATACATAACCAAAGAACCAGAGGCTTCATTAAAACTTTACACTACGGGAGCTTGGCTCAACCATCGACGCTTAACAAAATATCAAACTGAGTATATATACTCAAAAATGCTGCAACTACCAGGAGCGTGATCAGATCCCTGCATTCAAAGTTTCCAGTCGGTGCCTACTCTGTTAGACTACATAGGTATTCCTTTTTCAGACATGAGCTCAGATAGTATGGGCTTCGCGGGAACATCTGCTCGCAACAGTACCATGGGATGATAGCTTTGACCTTTGCATTCATGGAGGGAGATGACGTTCCAGCCGCCTCCTTGGCTTTCTTTAATTACTTCATCGGGGAAATCCTTTGGTGCAGCTCTCGCAAAACTCGACACCTTAACCCACATGCAACCTTGGGTTGTGATCATGGGCACAAACTTGGGTGCTTCGTGATTTCGCGTTTCAGGAGATCCCTCATCGCTCGCCTCTAGATCTCTCGATATCCGACATCGCAAAATCTCTAAGAAATGGGTGCTAACTACTTTCCTGGGCCCGCTTGATGTGACCTCGGGCTGTGACCACGAGCCTAAACTTCCCAAGGTGTTTCGGGACTTCGCTTATCGGGGGCTTTCATACTCCTGACTTCATATTTCTCGATGTGCGAAACCGGAAAAATGTCGATCAGGCGCCACATGCTCCACTAGTTCGAATGGCCTAAGTCTATTTTGCAATTTTGCGAATTGCGACAATTGCTTCTGGCTCATTTCAAAACCCCCAAAGCTTGATCCCGCGACATGATTTAATCCACTGCCACCTGCCCCCACTGGATTGGATGGCTCCCACAAATTCTGGGTTTTGGGACTTCAGCATATCAACAATCGGCATTTTGGGACTCGAGGATTATGTACACTTCTCACTTCAATTCTCCCGAAGCTCATTTCCCGGAAGGCTTGGATCAATTGTCGCCTGTCCCCTTCAAAGATCAACAACTCATATTTACTTCGGGGTTTCGGGACCTTGGACCCTTTGCTCAGGTGTT
Source organism: Picea engelmannii (assembly GCA_009831015.1). Classification (NCBI taxonomy): domain Eukaryota; kingdom Viridiplantae; phylum Streptophyta; class Pinopsida; order Pinales; family Pinaceae; genus Picea; species Picea engelmannii. The sequence goes on from ML823620.1 coordinate 87,721, forward strand.
AAACTCCAAGCAATTTTTGAACTTTGAAACCCGCGAACCGCCGATCAAAAATTCACATGGAATCTCCACCGCTGAAAGCTTAAAACTGCATGCTACTTGATTCGAGTCTGGATTGAGTCGCTCGAGTGTGGTGCTTTGCACTCATGACCGCAGCTTGCGACCCTTGACAACTATTAGTGATAACACTTTGGACACTTTGGTACACCATTGAACAATGATTATTCAACTACAGGATGAAGTGGACACTTTGAGAAGCCAACATGAAACATTGAAGCAACAATTGGCATAGAGGGATGCGGCTTCTAGTCTTTCTTCTCCAGGAGAGTCGATGGATGGCATGGCAATGACAACAATGGCGAATATTCCTGATTTAAATGTCCTAGTTGAGCCTGACAAGGACATGGACAAGCTAGACAAGGACAATAAACAAAATTAAACTACAAAATTAAATAAAAAAAAAAAGATAAACATAAAAATGTAATATTTTTTTTATTAAAAAAACAAAAAAAAATAAAGTGCTTTATTAAAACATATGCTTAATTATTAAATTACAAGTTTTATTTTATTAAATTTCTATTTCATTGTGTATCAAACTATCCTCATATTTTACTTTATTACAATATCTCTATATTTTTACAATAAAATATCTTCAAAACATTTATAAAAACTTTAATAAAACATATCCTTAATTATTAAATTACAAGTTTTATTTAATTAAATTTCTATTTCATTGTGTATCAAACTATCCTCATATTCTACTTTATTACAATATTTCTATATTTTTGCAATAAAATATCTTCAAAACATTTATAAAAACTTTAATAGATTCCCAAACTCTTTTTTCTTTCCTAACATCAATCATCTTCAACTTTGATATAAAAACTCAAAAAATTCAACTACATGTCGTGAAAAAAACTCAAAAATATTCTACTATTTGAAATAATTTCAACTACATACCATCCATCAAAGAGACTAAAAAAATTCTTCTATTTAAAATAATATATAAAATTACAACTTATAAACAATGTTAAAATATCTTCAAACACTTATAAAAAACTTTAACCTACTTTCAAACTCTTTTTTCTTCCCCTCACACCAATCATTCTTCTATTTAAAATAATGTAAAGTTACAACTTTATTGAAATTTATGAAATACTTTGGCAAATAATGCAAAAATATCTTCAAACATTTATAAAAAAAAACTTTAATCTACTCTCAAACTCTTTTTTCTTCCCCTTACACCAATCATCTTCAACTTCCATTTCATTTCATACCATCTAAGAGACCCAAAATTTTCAACTACATACCAAAGACTCAGAAAATATTCTAAAGATAAAGTTACAACTTTAGTAAAATTTATTAATCACTTTATCAAACAATGCAAAAATATCTTTAAACATTTATCAAACTTTAACAGACTCCCAAACTCTGTTTTCCTCCCCTTACACCAATCATCTTCAACTTCCATTTAATATCATACCAAACTCTTTTTTCTTCCTCTTACACCAATCATCTTCAACTTCCAATTGATTTCTGATTTTATACCATAAGAGACTCAAAAAATTTCAACTACTTGCCATCCACTCAAAACATTTCTGAATCTTACCATCAAAGAGATTCAAAAAAAATTCTAATATTTAAAATAAAGAATAAGTTTACAACTTTACTCTACTTTATCAAATACTTTGGCAAACTCCCATACTCTTTTTTTCTTCCCCTTATGCTGATAATCTTCAACTTTGATTTTAAAGGAACAAAGAAACTTAATTTTTCTACTCTCAAGGATTTCAACTTTATTAGAATTTGCCAAGAATACTATAAAATCAACATTAAAGTTGACATCTGCAAAATTTGCCAATATTTATGGTCCTGTTTCAAGAATTTTATGAAAAGTATGATATGCTATATAAAAATACATTGTTAACTGAAACAACAACATTCATATCAATGACAAAAAGATCTCTTCTTCAAAATAATGGTTTCCATTAATTGAATAGCATTGCAATTACAACATGAATATTCAGCTCTTCATTGAAGAATTACAATATGAATATTCAGCTTTTCATTGAAGAGCAGATCCTCATAACATTGACATGATTTTGAGAGATCCAAAGGTATGTACAGGACCCAGGTAGATGAGAGATTAAAATAAAAAGAACGTATGTACAAGATCAAAACCGATGAGCAAAGCAAATGAGTCCTCCAGATAGGGACATCTCAAAAAGCTGTTGCACATCTAAATCAAGAAGCCCCTTGTGAAGCAGAAGCTGAGGCAATAGGTTTAATATGCATAGATGTTAATATGGGAGAAATAATCAAGGGTTCCAGCTCCTTCCCATCCCATCCAATCTTCCCACTCGTCGCAGGAATCGTTATTGATTCCCATCATGCCATCCATATACTAATMGTCGGAACCATTTTGCTGCTTTGCTTGTGCCAAACTGGACATTACAGTCTGCTCATTCATCACAAAAATAACAACAATCAGAAACATGGGCATGCATAAGAAAACTGAAAAATGATATAAACAAAAGTTGTCAATAGACAAGCAAGTTATCTCATAAGCCTGATTGATCTTGTGAAATTGAACTCCACAGTTATCTCCTTTGCAAACATCGGGATGATGTTGTAACCACATTATATGAACAAATGAGAACAATATGATTTTATCCACAAATTTATTGTTGAATATAGATCATGATTTTTCCTAACATTGTAACTATGAACAGGTACACAGACAGAACAAAATATTTCTTGAAAATTTCAAGAAGGGCTGAGATAGTTGATTTCAAGCATTCTAATTTTGACAGCCTAACATGTCTAATTTCTATCTGTGACCTGCAGCATGCTCTTTTGCTTCAGACATGGATTTTTTTTTATTGAAAAGTAGGGGATATAGTTTCAAGTGTGCACTTCCATATACCTGCAAAGCAAGGCGACGGAAGGCGCTCTTGACATCTTTCTCAGTAGCCCCAGGGCTCAATCTCAGAGTCTCATACTCCTCTTTCATCCCAGGGAAAGCAACAGAGGCCATCACAGTTACATTGCTCCTGCCAACCAAATTCTTCTTCTCTCCATTTTTCCTTCTCAAGAACGAATTCCCCCAGGTACCCATAAGTTTTCCAACAGCGACAGCCATGATCTCTAACAAAAATACGTTGATCCACAAACCAAGCTTGAATCCAAGCTGCAAAATAGTCCGGTCTAAATGTTCAGATAGGAGAACGGGTGTAGCAGAATCCAGTTAAAAACAAAGGGCACAGATTGTTGAAAATGTGGGAAAGGTAACCAAAGGTAAGATGAGTGAGCTATAACAGAACAAGATATGTATATAAAACGATCCCAAACCCGGACTTGAAAACCCACTTAAGACGCAGGCTATGGATAAGCCCGGAGAAAATGACCGAGTCGGGGAATGAGATCTTAGAAAATCAAAGGCTGAAACGTGTGCCGAGAACTATAAAGATAAGGTTACGCACCTCGTCGTGCCTAGAGGTTTGTTGGGTAGAAAGCTGTAAATATTTAAAGGTCACAAGGGAAAAGACATTAATTATTCCTGATACAAATAATCAATCATAAGCAATAGCAAAAGCATAATGATCAAAATAAGTTTACTGACATAGAAGGCAGTGACTGTCCCGGATGAATCGCCTGGTATTAATTTGATTCATGTACTGAAATATCCAAACAAGCATCTAGTCCTGGAAGCGAAGCCTGAACCTGCAAGGCTAATATTATCAGCTTATGAATGAATTAACATTATAAGTAACAGCTAATTACAGGAGAGCTTCAGGTAATTTGACATGTGTATGATAGAAAACCGGAAGATTGGTCCATACGGAGCTCCACCGAGCGACGGTTGTTAAAAAAATTTACAAGTTGGTTACCCCATGTGATATCGTAATTCTGGTCGAAATCATTGCTTGTGGTTGTGCGGTTCTGGTCCTTGAGCAGAGGTCGGGAGGAAGATCTTGCAGCAGAAGACGAAGATACAAGAAAAATGGCCATTACTATAACTATTCGAATTCCCATGGACGCAGAGAGACGGTGCTTAGAGCCACGCTTTCAAATACCTGAGCAAGATACCAATGGCCGATTCAAATTTCAACCATCCTTTGTGGCCCACCTCTTTACAAGTTCAATTTTTTCAACGGATATGCATGGATCCATTCCATGGCATGGCAGTTGTATGGCTAACTATGCCATGCATTACAACTCGTTGTCATCGAGCGCTTGAGGGCAGAGGTTTGTGTTACGGTAACAGCGTTTGGGCGAGCAGAGTTGGTAGCTGGAGCTCTGACATGATCGACGACGGGAGTCCGAACACGGAAAATGGCTGCCGGAAAAGGTTCAAAACGTTTGGGTTTTAGCTTACGCCTTACAAAAAATGCTAACGACGGAGTCTTTATGTGTGTGAACAATCTCTTCTTTCAGCTAATGGAGTTATGTTTTCTATCAATAACCAAATAACTAAATGATGGAACTATGTCTCTTATCAATCTCTTCTTTACTATCAATTTCTTCTTTGAGCTAACTTTAAATAAATATTCGAACCATGCCTCAAACTCCATGAAATACCCAAAATGTATGAATCTATAGAAATCTTAA